>LOEQ01011590.1:0-17725 GCA_001685075.1 Bramus lutescens
GGAGGGAACTGGGAGGAGGGGAGGAGGTGGAAATTTTTAATAAAAAAAAAGAAACCCAAAACTGATCCAAAAAAGAGTCTGTGAGGGCACAAAGCCCTCATCTACATCTAAAATAAGTGTCCTTCACCCAAGGCTCACAGGGTATATCTTAGAAGAATGGGTGGAAAGATTGGAAGGTCCAGAGGACTGGAAAAAAATGCTATGAGATAGTTTCTTTTCAACATGATAGGGAAGATGCACCCATGAAACCTGTAGAATATGATTCCTAAAGAAGACATGCATAATGATGATACTTGTCAACATGACTGTGAAGATGGGGGAGTTTTCACAATGACACAGCCCTAGGTGAATGGCTATAGGTAATCAAGGCTGCTGAGGGAGGAAGGATGAGTCTTCTTCACAAATGACCCCACTGAGAAAGTATCCTATGCCAGGTGGTCAGCCCTAAAGATATTGACATAAAAGCAATACTAAATGGTATCAATAGGTTATAATATTACACACGCACAAACACACACACATACACACACACTTGTGTAATAATAACAACAATAATTATACCTTCCTTTTGGTCAGAGGACCAGCAAGAGAACGTCTCTACCTTTGCCCCAACCTAAAAAGACTGAATCTCTAAGTCCCTCTCTACACATTCTTGTACATATCTCTATCCATCTTCCTGGGTCTTCTGTACCCCAAGGCTCATTCTTGTCAACTCGTCAGTGTCTCTGCCCTTGATCCAAGGCTGATTTTATTAACAGTTTCAGGGTTTCACAGTGCAATCAAATACCCTACAGCTACTACTACTTATTTATACCACATGAACATGATAAGGAGTTGGAGTAATTAGAGATGAGGTGGAGAGAAGAAAGGAGTGGTAATGATGTAAATACAGAGTATTTGTGTGAAATTCTCAAAAAATTTCAATAAAAATCAATGCTTTGGTATTTAAATGCTCTGAACTGTTTACTCTGGTTCTTACTTCAGTGTCCATTCTAGGAGTCTTTTAGAAAAATCAGAGAATTCTCAGATGAATCTCAAGATTTTTGGAAATTAAGAGCAAGCGAAACTCAAAAGCTGTGGATGAAAAGAAGGGTCAGGGTAGAAGTTGATGGAAAAGAAATAAAGAAATAAATGAAACTGGTTCCCCGAAAAGATAACCAAGATCTATAAGCTTTCAGCATAATAACTAAAAGAGAAGACACAAATTTACAAAGTTAGAGGTGAAGCAGGGAAGAAATGTGTTTCTTATCCTATATTCACTTTTGATACCGAAAAAAGATTGACTTTGTAATGTCCACCTATCCATGTAAGGAGTAATGCACAGCAGGAAGACCTGGTCACTTCCCTTTCTCAAACTGAACAGCTATTTTTCCCAATAGATTGAAATGCATGAATCTGTGTTATTTCTAGATCAAAGCAGAGGAAACAATGAGGTGATTTCTAGAGAAATTATTTCACTGTGGTTGCCACTGGACAGGGTGATCTGGGTGAGTCATCACGCAGCAGCCTTTTTGACTGGAGAATCACTAATTTCCATCAAGATTCATACGCATGAAGATCTTTATGTTGAAATTTAGGCTGAAATTTTTATTAGTTTGTCACCACAGTGAAACATAGCCCACTTTGACTAATACAGTAAGAACCATTTTATCGATGAAAAGGGTAGGGGCAAGGCAGGTTGCACTCCTGCAGGAAGTAAGGTCTGCATAAGTGAGTTAAGCACCTAGTTGACAAGCCAAGTAAACTGTGTTTGGAAGCCCATCCATTTGACCTCCAGAGCATACATAGTATTGTCAGGCGCTAGGAGAAATACATGAAATGAACTGGCTTTCAGAAGTCACTCGTTTATTTCGGGCATTTCAACCCTTCCCTTTACAATTATGGGATTACAAAAGTTGCATTCTTTTCATGCATAGCACTTCATAGGAGGAAGAAACTCAGATGATACACACGTGGCCCCTCTCAGAGGGTGATGTTGATTACACTTGTGATAAAACTAATAGCTTTCTATATTTAACATTATTCAACTTTGGTGAATAAAAGCACAAGCAAGTTCTGCTTTTGGAGTAATAAAATCTTTGTGTAGCAAGTGGTACTTCAGGTGAGACTAGCGTGCAACTTTGAAATACTATTAAAAAGAGGCACAGAGAGATGCTTTTGGCTAAGACAAACAATTACAAAAATAGTACCCCTTTTATTTTATATCATATGGGCAGTGTCCCCACTAAGTCCCAATGAAGACAATAAACCAATAGGCTACTTAGTTTTTTCCCAAATTTGGTACAAGTTAGAATCATCTGGGAAGAGGGACATCAGTTGATGAATTCATGACATCAGATTGGCCCGAGGACAAGTCTGTGGGACATTTTATTGGAAATATTGATGGGAAAGGCTCTGACCACTGTAAGTGGTGCCACTCTTGGGCAAGTGGTTCTTGGTTTTATAGTAAAGTAAACTGAGCAAGTCCTGAAGGCAAGTTGGTAAGCAGGACTCCTCTGTGGTTCTGCTTCAGCTATTGTCTCGAGGTTCCTGTCTTGAGCTATTATTGTTCTGGGTTTTCCTCCATGATGGACTCAAACCTGTAAGTTTCAGTAAATCCCTTTCACCCAAGTAAGTTTTGGTTACAAGGTTATTCACAGTAGTAGAAACTGTTAAGACAAAATGGAAACACATATTTTAATTCTTTTTGTAGTCTTCTAAACACAATTACCCTTTGTGCTTTCTGTGAATGTGTTATTGTAGCAATAGGACTTTCTAAAACTTAAATTCCTTGTGAATAGTATTAGTGCTAATGTGATACTATATATATATATAATATATTTGTATACACACACACACACACATATATATATATATATATATGCTATACGAATGACATAACCAAGAGACCTAATACACAGCATAAAATATTCACTTGTGGTCTATTTTATAGTGTTGTCTTAACTTTGTTATGTAGATGAGGAAGCACATACCTTTAAAAAAAGTATTTAGTTGATGCTTTTAATCCACATTTTATATAATAGTCCCTAATACATTTTACAGTTATATATTAGTAGAAATATTACATTAGAATTTGGGAATTTGGGTCTTTTATCCAGTGAGTTCTTTTTTCATATATTTTTATTAAAAAAATTCTATTCATTTACAATAACACTATTTGCCCCTTCCTCCCCTTCTCCTGCTCTCACATTCCCCCCTTCTCATCCTCCATCCACTTTTTCGATGGGATAACGTCTTCCTTGGGGAGTCAACAAGGTCTGGCGTACCAAGTTGAGGGAGGACCAAGACCCTCACCTCATATCAAGGCTGAGAAAGGTTTCCTGTCATAGGCATTGGACTCCAAAGAGCCCGTTCATGCAACAGCTATAGGATTTGGTGCTTTTGCCAGGAGCCTCCCAATAGATCAATCCACATCACTGCCACCCATATTCAGAGGGTCTAGTTTGGTTTCATGTGGGTTCCCCAACTGTCTGTCTATAGTCTGTGAACTCCAGCTAGCTCAGGTCAGCTGTCTCTGTGGTTTCCCCATCGTGCTCTTGACCCCCACCCCTTGCTCATATGATCCCTCCTCCCTCTCTTCTGCTGGACTCCAGGAGCTCAGCCCAGTGCTTGGCTGTGGGTCACTGCATCTGCTTCCATCAGTTGCTGTATGTAGGTTCTATGATGACAATTAGGGCAGTCACCAATCTGATTAAAAAGGAAGGCCAGTTCAGACATCCTCTCCATTATTGCTAGGACTCTTAGCTGGGGCCATTTTTGTAGATTCCTGAGAATTTCTCTAACACCAGGTTTCTCCCTAATACCATAATGGCTCCCTCTCTCGAGGTATCATTGCTCTCCCCCTCTGTCCCTTCCCCAGCTCAGTTTTCTTGATCCTTCATGTTCCCATTCCTCATCTCCTCCCTTATTCCCCCTCCCATTTTACCTAGGAGATTTTAACTATTTCCTTTCATGTGTGTCCTTTTTAGAGTCTGTCTTTTTATCTAGATTCTCTATGATTGTGGATTGTAGCTTGGTTATCCTTTGTTTTACATCTAATATCCACTTATGAGTGAATACATACCTTGAGGAAATGCATACAGTTTTAAATATTAAAACTACTTCAATAACTTTTTAACACAGATGATTAAAAGCTTAACATGTTATGAAATGCTTCTGTGTTATCTACCATGTCTGTTGGAAAGTCCCTGAGCCTTCATTCTTTTCCCATGAATCTAGAATTTAAATTCAATTCCAAATTATTTGTTTCTACTTATAAAACAAACTAGGAAAGCCACAAGCCCAATTTTAGTGCAAATATGTGATGCAAACATATAAAATAATCTACAAATCACAATGTTGAAGTCGTAGTCAATAATAAAATTTATACAACAAATATCCATTTAAACTATCTATGTCCTGGGCATGCATTCATTCCTGAAGTCCCATTGAGATCATTCTCCTCTGCTAAAAAGACAAAACCTAGCAGATGAATTGATATGTGAACCAAATGACCCCAAAAGTGTAACCAGAACCTCATATGATGAACTAAATCATGTATTTTGAGATCATATGGATAACAGCAATTTAAAAAGGTGTTTCTTGGGGCTAGAGAGTTGGCTCAGAAGTTGAGTGGGTACTGCTCTTTCTGAGCACCTCAGTTTTGTTCCCAGTATTCATATGTCAGGTAGCTCACAACCACCTCTAAGTTGAGATCCAGGGGACCCAATCTCTTCTGGACTTTGAAGGCACATGCTTACATGTAGTATGTAAACACATACACACATACACACACTTGCACATACATTCAATGTATCATGTTCTCCTGGAAAGGAATGTTTATCACAGTTAAAGTAAACTGAAGAAACACTTTATATCTATCTATATATATTTCACTCACAAATATGCATGTATATATATGAATATATATCCAGGAATAGAAATTCAAACATTACAAAGAATGCACTATCAAGTCATATTGCTCTTTTCTATACTATTTTGGGAGGAGAGTTACAGGTAGATCTGTGCTGGAGCCCTTTGTGGGTTTGTTTGAGTTTTCAGTAGTCAAAAGGTATCATAGTGATAGAGAGGACAAGATTTTAGTGCTACAAACAATGATATACTGTGCCTGGAAACTGAAAATTGATATAAAAATTCAGATGGCCTACACAGATTAAAAATGGAATTGCTGAAATCACAGCCTCAAAGGAACAAATGTCTTTATAAAGCCATAGATTATAGACTGAAAGGTTCCTGTCCCATGTTAGCAACAATTTTCTTAAGAAAATGAAGCTATGTTTTGAAAAATAGAGGAAATGCCTCAACTCAGCTCTGAATTCCCATTCCTTGTCCACATTTTTCAAATGCATACCTTGAGCTGAACTCACTTGACAGCAACTTAATTTTCAAGGGTTCTGAATAATGTTAGAGAATAACACCCTTTTCCCTGCAAAATCTAGGGGAACAAAGTTAATGATTATATCCAAATTCAACTGGGACTGCCACACGGCAGCTTTTAGCATTCGTTTCTCTATTTTCTCTTGGACCATTGCACTCATTTGGCATTCACTAATATAAAAAGTATTTAATTGCAGTTAAGGGAAAACACACATCAAGCCAGCCTATTTTTGAAGTAATGGTTGTTGCTTCTCTATATTATGTATTTATTTTCCTTTTGTTTTCTACACAGGAATGCAGGAACAAGTGTCACAGAGCTTCAGAGCAAAGGTAAACAAATCTTTCAATTGTCCACAGAGTTTGCCCAGTGTGGAACATCTGCCATTGGGGGATGGAATTGCTGAATGTAGTTAAATACAAAAAGAGTATTCAGAACATGGCATAAACAGCATGGCTAGCTTCATAAAAAGGAAGGAATAGAAAGTTTGACTTACATGCTCTGTCACTCCCTGAGGTGACTTTTGCAGTTGGTAATCTTCGTTTAGGTCACTCACGCTTGCCTATGGTGAAGCACAAGTCCTCTACAGTCATATAATGAGAACACTCACTCCTGGCACGGTCTATCTACACAACCCAGATTCTGTTCCCAGAAATGGCCACTGGTGTCTTCAGAACAGTGTGTCACACTTTGTAAAGAGCATTTCCACAAGCAGTTCTCATGGTTGTGTGACCTCTGTTCAGAACCAAGTCAAATGGGGGAGGAGCTCAAAAAGATGCTCCTTCTCTGTCTGCCTCCAACCCCAAGCCCCACCCACCTCTAGGGCTAACAGACAGAGCTCAGAGGGTGGTGGCCTTACTGTTCTTCTGTTGTCTGCACCAGCTTCTCTCTCCTGCTCTTTAGGACCGTGCCATTCACACGACTGGCTACAGCTTGGATTCCCAGGACTTTTTCAAGGGATTAAAGGGAGACATTCCATTCAAAATTCAGTTCAAGTGAGAAACCATTGAAGTGGGAAGCAATAGAAGAAGGCTTCCACACACAGGTGACACAGGTCACACAACATACAGACAGATGTACATGTGCATACCACACTCATACACATAAAACAAGTGAAGATTGCCTGTTGACTTCTCTAGATGTTGCAAATTATTGACTCTGCATATCAAATCTGTCATGGCATTGTAAAACACTTATTCCTTCTATACTAAATAGAAACATTGCGTTTTGGAGAATAGAGGTCTATAAAATATTGTGAAGGTTTTCATTGTCTCACAGTTTAGATTACTAGTAAATAAGAGAACGCTAGTGTAGGCAGAGATTTCTGTATTGCCAGATGCTCCTCAAGTAATCATACAGAGACTTAATTTTAATTATAATCACTTGGTCAACAGCTTACGCTTGCTTTTAGCTAGCTCTTACAACTTAAATCAACCAATTTCTATTAATCTCTGAGCTGCCTTAAAGCTTGTTGACCTCATCTAATACTTTCCATCCTGTTTGCTCTTTGTTTCATGGTATCTCCTGTCCTTTTTCTCTCCAGGATACCTTCAGCCCCCAAAGTCCTGTTTAGACATCAGCCAGTCAGCTTTTTATTAACCAATTAGAGTAATACATATTCCCTGTGAACAACAGGATTATTCCACAACACAGTAGCGGAGCAATCCTACATCACAACAAAAGTGGGGGTGGAAGGTTGGAGGTTGGAGTGTAGTGGGGAGGAAGGAAGGAGAGAAGAGGGAGCTTCCTTGTAGTGAAAGGGGAACAGGCCTGTTTTTCATCTGGCCCAGCACCCGCACAGCTAGCTTATACCCGAAATAACAACACATAAATTGTATTCATTTAAACACTGCCTGGCCCATTANACACACACACAGAGAGAGAGAGAGAGAGAGAGAGAGAGAGAGAGAGAGAGATAAAGCATGATATGCTAGTTGGATATTGCAATAAACAAAAAAAACATCAAAATGCATGCCTTCAAGGAGACTCTGTTCTACTGAGAAGACAGTAAAAATATAGTCATGATGTGGGATTCCCCTCTGTATGCTGTAAATACCACTGATTAATTAAAAAAACTGCTTTGAGCCTATAGCAAAGCAGGGCGTAACAGAGCTAGGTGGAGAAAACTAAACTGAAAGCTGGGAGAAAGGCGGTGGAGTAGCGAAAAGCCATGGAGCCCCTCTGGAGACAGACGCCCAAACTTTGCCGGTAAGCCACTGCCACATGGCAACACACAGATTAATGGAGATAGGTTAAATTAATATATAAGAGTTAGCCAATAGAAAGCTAAAGCTAATAGACCAAGCAGTGATTTAATTAATACAGTAGCTGTGTGGTTATTTCGGGGCTCAGCAAATGGAACCAACAAGCAGCCTCCTTACAACATAGTCCTTCAAATATGTGCAATTTATTAGAGTGACAGGTGCTATAGAGAAAGTAGAGTTTAATGCCTGCTTTGAGGAAGAGCCGCAGTCAGTGCTCCCCACAGAAGAGAGGACTTTTATATGGAAGACAGTCTAATCAGCTGAAAATGGCAAAGACATGAAAGCAAAGAGGAATAGAAGCAGATTTCTGGATTGAGTGTGTCTCAGAAAAGGATTAATATTTGAAAATTCCTAAGACAGAGGAGGCCTTCATAGGAGAAACCATGGAAAGAGGTTAGGGGGAAGAGTGCATTATGGCTTGGCTTTAACTATGGGAAACATAGAAAGTACTTGAATGCTCATGACAGAGAAAAGCTAAGGTCTTATGTTTCAGAAAGACTAGCTTGGAGTCTGTACTGTGAAATCTTTAGAAAATATGAAAATGGAACTCAACGAGGGCTTGCTAGGTAATCAAGACTGTAGAATCCTGATAAAAGAGCAAAGAACCTCAGATCATGTGATCAAGGTGGATGGGCTGAGAGGGGTCAACTTCTCATTTATTTTCAAGGCAAAGTTGACAGGCAGTGATTATTTACCAGATTTGGAATGCAAGGAGAAGAGAGAAGTTGACTATTGGCTTCACATTTTGTTTGATCTAATCAAAGAAGGGAGTTACTTCCTCCTGACATGGAGAAGACTGAGGGATGTGCAGGGATGGAGAAAATCAAATGTTGAATTAGACGAGAGAAAGTCCCAGGGTTGTCTGACGAGAGAGCTGGGGCAAAGCAGGCATTAAACACTTCTTTAAGATGAGAGATATATGAATTTGAATTTCAAATTACTTGCTCTTTGGTTTCCTAGCTTGTTCTGTAATCCCCAGACTTCATGGCTGTCATTTTAATGATACATTTAAGGAAAAGAAAAACAAAAACCAAGTTAAAGAAAATGTGGAGATTTACCACAGTCACTGAATAAGTGTGAGAAAGATCAAGGTGAAGAAGAGGACTTTACAGTTTCCATAAGAACTCCTAAGCAATGCTTTAATATTTAAGGTTGTATTTTGCTTATAATCACAGCTTTGTAATTAGAAACCACACATGTTGCTATATAAATTTCTTGGGTTTTTTAGATATATTTTTAAAAATTATGTGTGTTTGTATTTTTGTCTATATATGGGCATGTGCATTTGAACTGAGGTGTTTTTAGAGGACCAAATGAGGTGTTGGGTTTCTTGGAGCTGGAGTTATAGTGGTTGGGAGCCACACAATGTGGGTGCTAGATTCGGGTCTGATGCACTTGAATTGCACACCCTTTCTTAACTACTGAGCCACTTCTTCAAGCCCAATTATTTTAGTTTGCACATGAAGATATTAAATTATTTATCATACACATGTATGAAGCCATCAAGTAATAAACTAATAAACCTTTTAAAATTATAAAAATTGCAGTAAAGTCTTCTAAATTTAAAAATAGTATTCTGGATCTATGTCTGCATTTTGCATTCATCCATGCATTCATCTCTGAGGCAAACATAAAACAAAACACCTAAGAGGTTTTTCTTTTGTGTGTTGTTAATAGATGATTTACTGCTTCTTCAGAAAAGTATGCCTACTTTTCGGTATTGTTCCTATTGCTTGAGATAAAGTCTATCAATTATTCATTATTTTTATTGCAATGGAGTTTCCTATTACATGAGAACAACAATTTACCTTTTTTCTTTAGCTGATGGGCATTTGCACTGCTTTAAGTTTGAGATTCTTCTAAATAGTGTACTTTATTTCAGATTGACGTACACAACTATGTACTTTATTGCACATTTATCTTGATGAATATATGCATCCAGTTCTGTGAGGTATATACAGAAATATGGCTGGCCATGCATTATGAAAGTGGTTAGTTTAAACTTCTTCATCATTATTTATACAAATTGAACAAGTTTATGCAGTTTATAACAATACCTGAAACTTGCCGAAGGGCAAAGTTTAATATTGTCTATTTAAGAAATGTTTTAAACTTTTAATTAAAATCTAAAACCAGTTTATCTTGGACATATTCTATCATTTTAAAAATTAATTTATATTTTACTGATAATGAAAAAAATGCTTTTTTAGATTATTTGAAATACAACTTTATTCTGATTCCAAACAAACAAAAAAATGGAATGACAGTAACAAGATTTTACCACTGACTGAACAGTGCGATGTGATTGTTGCAGTCTTATTTTTGAAATTCGGGAAACAACTGTGTTCCAAACAGCTAAATATGCAAGTCCAAAAATGAAGGTTTTTTTTTAAGGTATAGGGCTAGAGAGATGGCTCAGAGGTTAAGAGCACAGGCTGCTCTTCCAGAGGTCCTGAGTTCAATTCCTAGCAATCACATAGTGGCTCATAACCATATGTAATGAGATCTGGTTGGTGCCCTCCATGCCAGAACACTGTATGTATAATAAATAAATTTTTAAAAAGGTATGTTTTAACTGCCATATTCACTCCAAAGCCCATTCACAAATGATTTTTTAGTAGCATTTTGTGACTTACATATAATGTTTTGAGACTATGATATATGAGTTTTTAAAACTATCTTCTGGTTATTAAGCCAATAGTCATTATATACTTTATATGAGTGTTCTCTCTCTTTGTAGCTTTCTTCCTGCCCTCTTAAATGACAGCTTCCAATAAAAAGAAATACTTAATTTTAATAAAATCTATGGTTTTCTTAGTGGTTAGAACCTTTTGTGTTCTGTTTAATAAAACTACTGTCTTATATAACTGAAAATATTCTACATTAATTCCAGAAAATTTATTGCATTCTCTTTTATTTCATTTGTTAATAATCCAAAATATTTTTGTTTTGACAGAAAGTACCATTAAGCATTCACTGTTTCAACATGGCTCTGCAGTGTGCTGAGAAGTTTCCATGGGGCAGGATTTCTCTGATAAATGATGGTAACACCTTTCCCACATAGGGTCTTTTGTACTTGGCTATATAACAATTCTGTAGCTATTGGTAATTCTTGAATGTTTATTTGTTTACCAACATTGCCTTTATTTTTCAAGAATATCTTGACTTGATTCTTTAATGCTCTTTCTTATAAAGTAAAAATGTGCTTAAGAGAATAAAACTGTGTTGTGGAACAAATCAGGTAAAGATTTGTCAGTTGTATTGGTTTAATAAAATGCTGATTGACCAGTATCCAGGCAAGAAGTTTAGGCAGGGTGACCAGAACAGGAAAATTCTGGGAAGAGGAAAGGCTCAGTCTGCAGTCATCACCTAGACCGAGAAGAAGCAAGATGAGAATGCTTCAGTGATAAAAGATACCAAGTCATGTGACTAACACAGACAAGAATCATGGGCCAATGTAAGTTATGAGTTAATAAGAAGCCTGAGCTAATAGGCCAACTAGTTTATAATTAATGTAAGCCTTTGTGTGTTTCTTTGGGATTAAATGGCTGTAGGACCTGGCAGGACAGAGACCTCTGTCAATAAAACTGCTAGAATTCTGATAGATTTGGGGAACATATTGAGTCTACTGTTCCTGTGGGGAAATCTGATATATTTATTTAACTTACTTTTCATGATATATCTCCTACCATGTCTAGAGATTCATGAAATATCTTTAGATTTTTAGGAAACTTCTTTTCAGTAGTTTGTAGGTTCCTCTGCATAATTTTGTACACTTCTCCTAGGTTTATTTCTTGATGCTATATCTCTAAAGCTACTATAAGTGATATTGAAATAATTTATTTCTAATAACTTCTTACAACTAAATAGAAATAATTATTTCATCATATGTGTGTGTGTGTGTGTGTGTGTGTGTGTGTAATTTGTAGTCAGGGGTGAGAGGTATAACAGGCATAATTTTGGTTTTGAGTTTCATTGGACTGAAGAAGGTCAAGAAAACTGGGACAATGAATTTCAGCGTGTGTCTGTGAGGGTATTTCCAGAGCTAAGCTGTGGATCAGTGAACTGGGTAGAGAAGACCCGCCCTGGACACAAGTGACACCATTAATGGATGGAGTATCTGGTAGGTGCATGTCCTCAGTCTTCTGTGAGACTATTGAGCATCTATCTGACTGTGTAATATTTATCTATTTATATGCTTTTCAATGTATGGGGTCTGTTCTTCTAGGGAACCCTAACTAGAACAACAGTGGCTTTCCAAGTCTCTAATTCTCATTGTTTGTTGCTTCCTTTAAAGTTTTAAAATGTGTAATCATGTCACATGGGATTGGAAAATTTCTTCTGTGTAAATTTTTTGAATTCACTTTTTTATTGCATTGCTATTGCCAATAACACACTGGATAGAATGAGTGGTACCTTTTTATGTTTGAATAAAAGGAAAAAATGTTGGATGTATCACCTTTAACTGACTGATTTTTAGATTAACACTTGTTGTGAATATTCTATAAACTCACTATTTTTTTTCTTTTTTTTACTAAGATAAGATTTGGCCATAAGAATACTCTTGAATTATGTAAGATTTAATTTTATGCATTTGAAAGATCATCTGTTTAGAAAGATTATGTGAGTTTTTTATTTATTGAGTCCATATGGAAATTATATTGAAAGACACATAAATAGTTTTTCTTTGATGATATATTGTATTTTTGGAATAAATTGCAAGATCACACATAAACACATACACACATCTACATTTACTTATTTACATTTCATATGACTGGATCCTATTTACTAATATTGTGTGATGATTTTTAATCAGTCCTCAGCAGAGATAAAATATTAAGGTATTTATTGCAAGGCTCTTTGGCTCTTCAATTTCTGTCACTGTAGTGTGGGGGGGTTTGTTTATTGTTTAGTTGTTTTGTTTTCTTGTGTTTTTTGCTCTGTAAGAGTTTGCATAAACTAATTTCCATTACTTTTTTTCCTTTTGGGAGAATTCACTAGAATATTCTTTCCCTCTGTCCCTNCTCCCTCCCTCCTTCTTTCCTTCTTTCTTGTAAGGAACCCTTGATTTCATAATTCTGTTTGTGTAGTTTTGACTAATTTAGGAATTTAGACAAAATAAAATTGTAAAACTAATGTGTTCGGATGCTTTTCAGAGGTCTCCTTCACTTGGGAGTTTCTTTCTGTTGTGTATTCTTCTTTTTTGCTTTATACTGATCATGGCAAATACCTTCAGGGACTTCAAGGACAGATGACTGATTTTTGTCTTACAATGTTAGCATGCAGAGTCCGTTTTGCTTCAGCAACTCTGCAAAGTCTTCAGAAACATAACTCTGTAAAAATGTGAATATTTAAAAAAACATTTATAGCTTAAAAACGTTTTGTAGCAGGAGCAATGAGTCACTTCACCAAATGCTACTCCCTTGAAAGCTAGCTTCTTTAGTGAAATCACACTTTTAAAGTTGATGTTAAAATGAGAAATTTGTTTGCTGTTTAACTTAATTCTCTTTATGTATGAGAATAAATGAGTTTCCTTTATCCTTTCTGGTAATATGGAGACGTCATTCAGAATTAAAGATACTTCAAGGATCAAAAGATATTTTCTAATGTCATAGTGAAAGTCTGTGAAGTTCCACGTAATCCATGGTTATTCTTGAGAGAGTGTGGTTTTCTTTTGAGCCAGAAGGGAAGACAAAGTGTGAAAGTATGTTTTGCCTTTTTTTTGCCTGTTTTTCTTTTCTTTTCTTTTTTAAAGAGTTGTGATTTTCTAATAATATCTTATATACTTTTTCAACCCAACTACTTTAACAATGAAAATTAAGCAAATCCACAAATCCAAATACTTTTTAATTTACAGCCAAACACATCTTTTTAAATATATAATTTTACTTCTATCATCAAAATGATTCATATTTATCTCATAAGGGAAAATACATTAAACCCATCTTCAAGAATCTCATTTGTCTTAACAGTTAAAGTATTGATCCAAAAGTTCAAATTTAAAATTTTCTTTGAAACTGAAGGCAAAATCTAAACTAGGAAAATAAGTCACATACTTCTAAACTATGATGACATGTTGTTGCCGCTGTAGTTGATGGAGTGAACCTGGGAAACTGGAGCCTATAGCCAATTTTATTCAGAGCTTCAGACAATGGTGTGGGAAGTCCTTCTGCACATGTGTTGCTTTTATTGGTTAATGAATAAAGCTGCTTGGGCCAGTGGCTTAGCAGAATACAGCTAGGCAGAAATACTAAACTGAATGCTAGGAGAAAGAAGGTGGAGTCAAAGAGAAGTCATGCAGCAGGTGGAGACAGGGTCACTGGAACCTTGCCAGTAGGCAAAGAGCCTCTTGGTAAAATATGTAATAATGGAAATTGGTTAATTTATATTATAAGAACTAGCTAGCAATACGCTTAAGCTATTGGCCAAACAGTATTGAAAATAATATAGCTTCTGAGTCATTATTTTGGAAGTCTTGGTTACCAGAAAATGAGCAAGTGGCCTCACCCAACAGTATAATTTATATTCTTGAGGATTAAGCTAAGTATTGAGAGCAAGTGGCCACATTAGCAAGTTGTACATAGTTTCAAGGACAACTGGTGCTTGGAAGCCTCATTCTGAATAATAACGGGTAAGATGGTGGGTCATCTGAAGTAAAATCCTCTGCTGCTATCACACCTGGAAAGGCACAAAAGCACATTCTAAAAATAACCCATCTTACAGACGAACAGAGGTCCCTTGACTCTTGTCAGGTTTCCTTGGAGTTTGCTCTCAAGGTATCAGAAATATCGCACAGCTTCATTCATGAATATGTCCTAAGAATATGGAACAAACAATCTCATTTCAAAATGAGGGCAGTTGGGAGTAAAATGGCAGGCAAGAATCAGAACCAGACTAAACCGAGTCTGAACTCCATCAGGGAAACATAAACCCTGTAGCATTATGTTCAGTATTTGGGACATGTTTCCCCATTCCCTTTTCTCCTCCTCCTTTGCTGATGCTGCTCCTGTTTATGCCTTCTTTACGCCTCTTCCTCACTTCATCATTGGATTAGGAAATTGAGGTTAATTAAATATTGAGATGAAAAAATGCAACACCAATTTACAGTTTGTCCATCTATGGCAAGATAGGAACTGGTTTACAGATGACCTGCTTTTTCCTCTGTGGAGTCGTAAAAGGAAGTTTAACGCTTAACATTTGAAAGAAGGATTTGTTAAGTTTTAAGCCAGTCTTAAAAGTTGGTATTGCTGAATTTTCCTCAGTACTACCCTAAAGAACATTGTTTCTAGTAAGAGCTTCCTTGACACACTTTAAATTCTTTTAGCATGTATGTCAACTTTCATTTCTGAAGACTCCACTAAACTTTGCACATTCAATCAGGGGAAAATGTTCCTAGAACAAGTACCAGAGCTTTTGTTTCTCTCAGTTCTATTTAATGCAGTGTGTGTACCTTATAACTAAAATCCCCTTTAAATATCACTAAAAGTGTGTTATTAGTAATAAACAGATAAATATATTCATAAAAACCGTTTTCAGGTAGGGTGATAGTTATCCGTCTCCAAAGGATGGATGAACTCTAAAGATTGACAAATAAATATTTGCTTATTTTTATTTATGATTTTAATCACTGTACATGTTGGGAGTAGGAAAGGAACATGGAGAGGAATGGAAGTTAGTAGCTATTAATCCTCTTATTTCCAGGAAAGCCTTTCTAAATAGGAATTTCTAAAAATAAAGTTTTCAAGACAACTTGTGCCTGTAAAATGGTGTGCGTGTCACAGTAGGCATTCATTGTTTTCTATTGTATATTATAAATTGTCAGGCTACCAACTTACTCAAATTTATAACACATCTGCCCCACAGAGGCAGAGAAAGATAGGTGATATATGTACTGTGCATGCTCCAGAAATTTAGGCATTATAGAAAGAAAAAGATGTTTCCCATGTATTCTTCAGACATTTAAATCTTTCCTGACATCCGAGAGGCAAACACAGTCACCAAAAATGAATAGTTGTGTGCAGGTGAGCGAGCACACCATGACAGTGCACAGCTTCCTTCTGTTTCTCTGCTGTGTGGGCTCACTCATAAATCACAAAAAGTTCTTTGTTTCTTCATGAGAGTGAGACAGAATTTGGAGATGGGGAACCTGCCTACTGATGTTCAACAAGCATCAGTGCCAGGTTTTAAGATAAGTATTCACAGGTGCTACTTGACTTAATTTTACTTTACTGAGTTCCACTTAACGTCATCTTTTCATTCTTTGTTTTAAAAATGTTGCCTCTGTTTTTTTTTATTTTCCTCTGAGGTTAGAAAATGAGGTAAACTGACCCCTAAGGTCTGCTTGCACATGAGTGCCAGTCAGATGTGGCTCCTACAGGTTCCATCTTGGAACCCTAGGGTTTCTCTGATTCTCCTTGCACTTGACATTCTTCTTTCTTTCTAGGGTCTCTGTATGGAGTAGTGTCACATTTACCAGATGCCGTGTTTTGGGATGCAGATCAGAAGCAACCTCAAAACTGCATCTTAGAGTGTTGTCAAAGTGGTGGAGAAAACTGAGTCCTCAGAGGAAACTTAATTCACTGGGGACAAAAATTAGAAGATTTTTGACTCCTTTATCTTCTCAGCAAATGGCCATTTAATTGAATGTATTAATTAGCAATTACAAACTATTTCTTGAGCTCCTAGTCCTAAGATAAAGCTGTAAAACAGGACAAGTAGGTAAGCACTGCTCAAGTATGGAACCTTTCAGTGGAAACAGAATTAATCGTCGACTGTGTTGTTAGGCATAACTTTCCACTTACAGGATCTATGGGAGCCAAGGCAGAAAGGCATAAAGATATCAGTGAACTCCTCAAAATCTTAGACTTGTCTTTTTAGCCTTGAGTTTTCCTTCAATAATAATATTAACAAATTAACAAACTCAGACTGACTTGAAGAAGAAATGTGCCTTTTTTTTCACTCTATAACTGAAAAGTCCAGTGACAGATGAAATAGTTTGCAGTCATGACTTCATGAAGACTCTGTCTTCATTTTCTGTGTTTCCCCCAACATTCTTATAAAAGATAAACAATTAAGTTTGGGAGGCTGGTTGTGCAAATCACTTCCAGAATTCCCAAATATGGGGTTAAGATGCAGGATTTGGGCTAGGTGGTGGTGGCACACGCCTTCAATCCCAGCACTTGGGAGTCGGAGGCAGGCATATCTCTGTTAGTTTGAGGCAAGCCTACAAGAGCTAATTCCAGGACAGGCTCCTAAGCTACAGAGAAACCCTATCTCACAAAACAAAACAAAACAAAACAGAACAAAAAAATCAGGATTTCAGGATTTTGGGGATGTAAATGAACCAAGCTGATTGGGCCCATATGGAATGTTGCTCATACACAGAAGTTAACAGAGTGCTTGTTCATACCTTTACTTTCTAAAGACAAAGTGGGGAAATTGATGCCATCTATAACCAGGAAGCAGGCCTTCTCCAGCCAACAAATTTGATAGGACCTTGAACTTCTACTTCTGGCTTTCACATAGTGAGTAAATAATATTGTTTAAATACCAACTTTATGTCATTCTTGGAGTGATACAGTCTACAGCTTTGACTAAACATGTTGCTTATGCAGAATAAGTGGTTAATAAATGATGAGAATCTATTATCAGCTTTTATAGGTATATTAAGGGGGATAAATTTTAGTATTCATCACTATCTTACCTTCCTTCCCACTGTTCAATTACCATTTTTAAAAACTACCAAAATCATGATAATGCAGAAGTCTTAAACAATAGACATTTGTATTAGAAAGAGTAACAGAAATACTTTGTTGCTTCAAAGTATATTCACACTAAAACAGCATGCATGCAAGTATTTATTACATGGAGAATGGCTGCTTCCATACCATAGCTGAAAATAATTATTTCTCAATAATTCTTAAAATAACCATCTCTTCTGTTGTTGTGCAGAGCAAACATGCTACCACTGAGCTATACACTCAGACTACAGAATAATTGTGACAATAAGAAAAGCAAACACCCTGGCAATACTGATGTAGGAGGGTCATCTGTCTATGTGTTACTTTCATTGCTTAATAAAGAA
>LOEQ01011590.1:17802-31932 GCA_001685075.1 Bramus lutescens
GATGCATGAAGCTCCAGCCCAAGATGGACGTGGGTTAGAATCTTCCTGGTAAGCAAAGACCCCATGGTGATACACAGATTTCTAGATATGGGTTAAGCAAGACGTGAGAGTTATCCAAGAAGAGGCTAGATATAATAAGCCAGGCAGTGCTTAAATGAATACAATTTGTGTGTTGTTGTTTTGGGGTAAAAGCTAGCTGTGCGGTAGCCAGGCAGGATGAAAAACAGGCTGGCTCCCCTATCACATACCTCCTTTTACACAATATTATTGGATGATAGGACTTTAGGTAGGCATCCTATTAAATATGACATAAACAAATATCAGAGTGAGAATTTTAATGCACATTTAATGGTCATGAAAGCTTAAAATACTTTCTATGTCCTCACACAGATGTGCAGGAGCTAATTGCATCACTTCTTTAAAGAGCAGGTCATTTTGGAGCATGACATATGATGCACTCTCAGAAGAAAACGTACTAATGGCACTCATGTAGGTTATACATTGGAGTTACATATATGAGCAGTTAGATGGTTTTAAATTAAAAAAATATTTATTTTGTTTGTGTGGGGTAGGTGGATATAGGTATGTGTGTGTGTGTGTGTGCGTGTGTATGTGAACCATATGCTCATGTGCATGTATGCACACATGTATATGTGCATGGACATATGAAGGTCACAGGGCAACTTGCTTGAGGCAGTTTTCTGTTTTGACAATATGGCTTTTGAGAACTGCTGAGGCGGTCAGACTTGTACTTTTGCCCATTGGAGCCATCTCACCACCCATGGTGAGATTCCTCTATATCAGTTTAGATAAAAATAATTTTATAGTTCAGAATACAAAACAAATGCTTAAAGCAAGAATAATTGAAGATAAGAGGACAATGTTCATTTGAAAATCATTTTAAATATGTTTTGCTTTCAGAAATTGAATGCCCAGAGGAAGTAATTTATTTCATTTGTGTATCTCCCTACAACACACACTCATTGAATCTTTTATTTATGTACTTCTGATTGTAGTATATATGACTAATCGTACAATCTCCATTTTACTGATTTAGCACTAAGTGCTAAATTTAATGATTTGATCAAGTTTACATCTAGTGGTAGAGTATGATGCAAAAGAAATGTTCATACTTTCTATCAGTTCCATAAATCCTAGGTCCTTGAGAAGAGGTAGGTTTATTTAAGTCATGTCTTATTCAACATAGCCCTACTTATTTTTATCTTAATATTGATTTTCTGAACAATGTAACAGTCTTTGGGGTGGCTCATTTTAGTGTCACCAGATCACAGATTAGAATCATCTGACAAGGAACTTTAAATGAAGAATTGTGTTTGTCTGAACTGAGAAGGAAAACCCCATCCCAAATATGGGCAACATCTTCGGGTAGCAGTCTAGATAAAAGGGGGGCATGGCAGAAAGAAGATTGTTTGTTCTCTGCTCATTTGGACTTCTTTCTTAAGGTCAACTTTATTTAAATATTGTGGTTGTAGAACCATGGTTTCTAAGGCATCCATTATTGACTAGGGCCCAGTGGCTCTCTAGGAAACTTCCACATTTTCAGTGCCTGATTGGGACTACTGAGGCAGCCACTTTTTTGGATGAGGTACCTACAGGGTTCTCAGCTTCTCAGATGTGAGGCAATCGTTTTTACTATTTTGAAATAACCTGCCTTAAAATATATGCATATGTATGTATGTATGTATGTATGTATGTATGTATACACAAACATATCCTCTAAGAGAACCCTGACTAATACAGTGGTTAATGCAGAGATTTTCAAGATGAACAACTGCTACCTTTAGGAAAGTATTGCCTTTTTCTTCTAATATTGTACATTTTAATAATCCTGAATTCTTTTTCATTGTTTAAAAATGATTTCACACATGAGTACTGTATTTACAAGCGCCTATTCTCCATTCAGGTGGATAGGGGTATGAATAATTGGGGAAGGGACTATTACTGTCAATTTGAGACTGAACAATGATGAACTATAGATTTTGTTTTGTTCTGCTATGTTCTGTTTTGCTTTGCTTTTAGAGATAAGGTTTCTTTGTGTAGTAGTAGATGTCCTGGAACTAATTCTGTAGACCAAGCTATCCTTGAACTCACAGAGATCTGCCTGCCTTTGCCTTCAGTGTGCTGGGGTTAAAGAAGTGCTTCACCAACACCGGTTTTGATAAACTATAGTGTTAAAGAAACTGATAAGTTAATATTGTGTTGCATTGTTCAGAAAATTAACATTAGTATAAAGAGAAGTGGGGCTATGTAAAGTAAGACAATGTAATATAGAAAAACCTTGCCTTTTCTCGGCTTTTGAAATTATGGCCATGTTTATAAATGTTCAATATGAAACAGATATAATAGACCTCTTTAAAATTTTTTTAAAATAACTGATGCCCCAATTTCTCAACCAAACTAAGGTTTTCATATGAGAATAATGATTCAAAGCCAAATTTTAAGTGCCTCTGACTATCAAAGGGCATGGCTGCAATGTTATTGTCAAACAGAAAAAAGGGATTAGATTATGATCTTATAATTATAAGAAAATTTATGGAGGACAGTTTTGCTTTGATCTTGGGTGGTCTTGAAATTCTTCTACCAACCTTTGAAATATTTACTACTTGAATATGATTGGAAAATGTTATTGTATACTTTTTAGGCATGAGGCCCTCAAGGCATCATTGATATTTCTTTGTAGTTTATCAGTTAGATATTTGCAAGAGTCTTACTGGTTGTAGAAAAAGCACAGTAACTGTGGAGAAAAGGAGATAATATTTGTTTGAATAAATGTGAAATGCCAATTTTTGTGTGTATATATGTATATATACATATATGTATATATGAGACAATGCATTATGAAGAAAATATCTTACATTTCTAAGAGACTGAAACTTATGCTAAACATTGCAGCCAAAGTTAATAATATATCTTGAGATCATATAAAACTTTAACCTGCTAATCTAATGTGTATTCACGCTGCTTAAGCTGCCTTTGAAAAACAGTGTTATAATCAAGCTTACTTGCCTTAAATTTCCCTTGCAATTAACTTATCCCTTATAATTTTAACTCTTTTGTAAAAGTAAAAAAATACTTTTATAAACTAAATTAATACGTAGATATAGTAAGTTGCATAGTTTTTGATACCTCAACCCAGAATAACACATGCATCTTCTAATAATCGTGTGCTTAAGACAGCATTAATAGTAATTAAAAACACCTTTAGATCTTTAAAACTGAATATCCACCATAATTGTTGAACATAATAATATTTACAGATTATTTTGAATGCATCAATTAGCTATTGCTTGATGAACAATGATTTTTATAATAGTGTTTGTTACCTGGGTCAGTTGAAGTCAATGACTTAATTCCATATAAAACTCTATAATATCTATCTGTGTAAGATCCCTTATTTCTTACCCATGTATTCCTGCTGTCCAATAACATCAAAGAAAAGTTCTTTGTTATGTATAGACACACAGATATAGTCACAGGTACTGGAAGAGATTCAGAAGACAGCCTTCAGGAAGGTACAGATTGTATGTCATAAAATAGACAGATGACAGAAAACATAGAGAGCATGAAATAAAAATTTAAATCCAGACTTGCAATTGGTTAAGTGATACTAAAGGGGAATGTTTTATAATCTTTATGTGACACTGATGCATTATTTCTGACTTGAAGTATATTACTAATATTTAATAGATGCATATATATGTGGAATCCTCAGGTTAAATTTCTTTATTTTGTTTAGTTTTGAAGAAATAGTCAAAACTTAAAGTCTGACCCCAAGCATAGGCATCTATTTTTAATATAGATAGTTATAGTAACAGATATCCTGAAACAATCAACGTTTATCAATCTGTACTCTGGGAGAAATAATTCTAAGTCTAGAATGATTTATGTTATATATCTTGTTATGATGCCATACACACACACACACAGAGAGAAACACACACAGACACACATGCACAGAATCTCTCTCTCACACACACACAGACACACACACACACGCACACGCACACACACACACTCACACGACTTTAACCACTACTTACAGTGTTAAAGTGCAGTTTAGTGTATAAGAGAATTTTCTCTATCCGTTCCTCTATCAAGTTTTGGGCATATTTAAACACAGGCTATATGGAGAATACAAAGAGACAGTGGGATTTAGATGTTTGACATTCATATTGTGAAGTCTGAGATCTTTTTCAATCTACTAATGATCACTGAGCATTGCTGATCTGGGTTATAATATGCTTTCACCTGAGGAGATACAAAGATAAACAGGGCAGAATTCTTGCACTTTGAAGATTCAGAGATCCCCAAGGGAAATAAACACACAGAGAATGATAAAGGCGGAATGTACTTTACAGTACAGAGGAAGACTTCTACTGTATTTCAGTTATGAATAACAGTTTTCTGTCATTTATTTGAACCTGCCTGTCCTGTTTATAACCGGATGAGCACATAATGGGAGCGCTTTGCTTCCTGAAGGGCACTTCAAGTCTTTCTTCAGAACAGATTGTAATGTAGGGGAAACTAGGACGGAGACTAATGAAAAGGTAACTGCAAGTGTTGAGCTCACACTTAAATTCTGTCTCAAGTATCAGGTCCCTACACAATATTGCACCAAAGACACAAGAAGAGGAAGTTTTCTGGTATAAATAAGATGATACTGAATTTTTGTGCTGTTTAATTGAACAATTAAGTAGCTGAGTATGTTATTTGAGCTTCCCTGGACTACAGCAAATACTTGCTGATCTTCCACAGGGAGCGAATGCAGAGGAGCTTTTCTCAGTATGGTGTCTGGGCATCTGAATCTGGCAGATTGATGGCATATAGCCACCTAGAGAAATGAGATTTCAGGTTCAATCTCTCTACTAGTCTTTTCTCTTTGATTGCTCTCACACTTAAAGACTGGTTCCCAGGCACAGACACCTGTCTTTAACAAAGGTAGTGATAGTGACAAGAGACTTCGAAGAGTCAGTACCTATCTCTTTGCATTCTGGTAAAATTCATCCACATCCAGGGAACAGGTTGTTAATACCACTCAAAGACCAGACCTCACTAGCAAAGCTACATCTTAATTTTATGTTGGAACACAGGATCCAGAACATGTGTATGAATCTTTATTTTTACGCACCCACTATGAAAATACATACATATATATATAATTTTTCAGTTACTATAGACTAAGGTAGTAGATAGTCTCAAATAAACTAAGGCAAGAAAATGTTGGTTTCATAGCTGAAATATGGCAGGAATTTCCATCTTGGACTCCTATATATTACACTCTATCTTTTATTACGGTTAGTTATGTGTTTTCTTCTCTCAGCAGGCTATGAGTCCTCGGAGAACAGATATTATGTTATTCATCTCTGCCTTCTGAAATGACTAGCCTTTCAAAGTGATGGTTTCCAATAAAGGTTTGTTGATAGGATCATAACTAAATTTGCACATTATTTAGTCATCTGTGAGGCCAACCAGTCAGTGGTGCCTGTAACTGGGTTCTATCCAGACAGGAAGGTACTGTGACCAGTGTTTTCTAAGGACTGTTTATGTGTTGTCTCATTCAGTACTTCGTGATTCTGAGCTAGGCACTATCCTTATCTTACCATCATGGAAACAGAACTGTGACAGCATCAGATAATCAAAGGTAGCTCAGGTAGGAAATGATTTCATTAAGATGCAGACTTTAGTGTGGCTCCAGGGACTGAGGTCTGAACCACTTTGCCTCTGTTCATGCCGATTCTATGACACCACCTTTGAGATTGTAAAAAAAAAAAAAACCCAAACCTAAATTCTTTATCTCTGAGGCACCTCTCAGTTCATGTAGACTTCCTGTCTTATCTAACAGCCATTCAAACAACTGTGGAAGGTCAGCAGGGCAAGCATGGTCTCTGTATTATAGGTGTAGTTACTGAAGCTAAGAGAGGTTGTGATTTCCCCAGAGCCACAGAGCTCATAACAGAAAAGCCTTGAACTAGAATCATGCTTTCATGATTAAAGCTAAACTTGGTTTCCTCCTTTGTGATATGGGAATAATAATACCTTTCTTGCAGTATTGTGTGAGTAATCAAAGTACCTTGTCATAAAATGTACAAAGAATCAGTCTTATATGCTGCTATGTTTTATTGCACCATGACTAATACTTATGACATTCTTCTAAAACAACAAATTTGTCTCTCAAGATTTAGTTTGGAATTTTGTAATACTTTCACTGGGTGTGTTATTTTTCTGAATCATGCTATCCATTTATTTTTCTCTCCGTTTTCATTATAAGCTTGACTAAAAATGATTCTATTTGAGTACTGCTTACTTTGGATATAAGGACAATTTATTAAAATGGTATTTATTATTCCTTATTTATGTTTTTTTGTGTTCTGAGCTTAGCTTTTGTAGCATCATGAGCACCTTCTTTGATTTACTGTGCTGAAACAGTTTATAGACATTTTGCTCTCAGGGTTTCTATACTGTTCATCAAGCTACAAAATCTTGAAAATGTATTTAAGTTACATTCTAGCATTTTCCCTATTTATGTTTATTTATAGAAAGTAATGGTTTATTGTATTGTTACTTTTGAGCAGCAGTTAAATATTGGGGTCAAATTTTGAAATTTTGAAATTTTGACTACCTTAATGTTTTTGCTATGCTTTTTTGATCATATCAAAAAATTAAAGATTAGTCTGAATTTTTCCCTAACATGAGGAAGATCATGCACAAAGTAGTATTCTTTGTAAATTACCATGAAGAGTAAATAATGTCATATTAATATTGCTAATGGATAATTGCTTAAATTTCTTTGGCTTAATCATATTTTTAGCCTACCTCTTCATTTGACAAAATCAACATGAGTCCATTAAATATATTCATATTTGTTGATAAGTACTTACTGAGTGGTTTCAGTGTACCAGGTATTGAGTCAACTGTTGAATAATGGTAAAGCAATAAGTATAGCAAACTAATATTAATAGAAATAGTGACAACCTTTATATATTGATAGAATAAAATTGTATGTGGTATGTGACAGCTCATAGTTTAAGTACATCATAAATGTCTGATCAGCTTTATATTACTGTGAGTATATCTTAATTTTTATAAGAGGCATGTCATTCACAATCATTGTATACTTAACTGAGTTCTTGCCTCAAATTTTAAGTTCTTAGAAATTCATGATAATTATATAAGCACATGTTCCTTGAGGTACATATTACCTAAAGATTTTAATCAATTGGGAAGACTCAGTGCTGTGTTTTATCTCTGAGACTTGTACCATGTGAGGACCAACAATGAATGTGGCTCTATTATCAAATGTATATACAAATTTTATTGAAAAATCTAACTATACCTGTAATATGTTTGAATTTTAGGTTTTGGCTTTCTTTTCTTTTTTGAAATTGTTTTTGTTTTATTAATTTTGTTAGTATGTAACATAGTTGGATAATTTTGACACTATATATTATTATTATATTATATATACATTATATGCAAGTTATTTAATAAGTGAGTTATAAAAATGAATGCATGATTTCACTTGTATATAGATTTTAAGCTGTTTGATATCATAGAAATTGAAAATAGAAAATTGGTTCCCAGAGTCTAGGGAGAAAGGGAGGTGGTTTATACATATCATACATTACTTACATTATGTATGTGTATGTATAATTGTAACTTGCCAGTGTTCTCTCTGGGGGAGTCCTTCTGTCTATGTGTTGCTTTTATTGGTTAATGAATAAAGAAATTGCCTTGGCCTGTTGATAGGGCAGAACTTAGGTAGGCAGGAAAAATTGGACTGAAAGCTGGGCGAAGGAAGGGAGAGAGAGAGATGCCATGGAGCCACCACCAGAGACAGATGTGCTAAAATTTGCTGATAACCACTGTCTTGTGGTGATATACAGATTAATAGAAATGGGTAAAATCAATATGTAAGAGTTAGCCAATAATAATCTAGAGCTAATGGACCAAATAATGTTTTAATTAATGCAGTTTCTGTGTGGTTATTTCGAGGTCTAAGCTAGCCTGGCCGTGGGGACAAACAAGCGGGCACAGCCAGGAGGAACACGCGGCTTCTCCTTGCAATAGTTCTCCACCTCTACTTCCTCTCAAATTGTCTCCCTTCAGCTGATACATAAAACCATAAAATTGCATCTGCAATAGAATAAGATGTGATATTTTAATACCTGGGTACAGATGTTGCATAATGCTTAAGGCAAGTTGAACAAAACTCTCTAATAAAATATTTATGATTTCTTTATGGTAAAGCAAATAAAATAGTTATGATTTCCCTATGGTGAAACTTCAAATCACTTGCTCTAGTGTTGTTGGGTGCAGGGATTGTTATCTACAGTCCTCAAACTGTGCAGTAGCCCAGCATGACTTCTTGATCCATCAAACTTTATCTTTGCATCCATAGAACAAAATCTCTTCCCTTTGCCATACTCTCCCAAGATGCTAGGAACCATTGCTCAGCTTTCAGTTCCTATGACATAATTTGTTTTAGCATCTACATAAAAGTATGATCATGTCTTTCTTTTTTATTTTATTTTCTTTGTCTGGTGTGTTTCAGTGAGTACAATGATCTCCATTTCTACTCTTGACTACTATTAAGTGAAACGTCAATAGAAAAATTTTATTTTAAATATTTTCATGGCTTATGTGTGTACTTTTCATCAGTAACTTTATATACTTTCTATTTTTAGCAAATGTGTTAACACTTTTCAAGATATTGCAGCTCAAATTATACGTATTTATAATGATCTATGCAGCAAAATTAGAGGATTATAAATATTTCTTATCTTAGGCTGATGATTTATGCATAAACATTGGCCAAATTTTTGATATTTAATGTCATTTTTGTGGTTGATAATTTTATCTTTAATTATTTGTGTTTTGAAATTAACATACAATTTCTTCATTTTTCACCTTTCCTTTCTTCCCTCTATTATTTCTCATAACCTCACCTTGCTCTCTCTTAAATTCATGGCCTGTAAAAAACAAATTGTTATTGTTGATATATGTATTTTAACAATAAATGTATAATATTACATATAAATGCATAATGTGTAAATGCTCTGCCACCGTTTTCTTTTTCAAATGCTATTTTTATTTATTTGTTTATTTTATATTCTGATCACAGTTTACTTTCCCTCCTCCCCTCTCAGTCCCTCCTTTCAACACCCCCTCCCCAGTCCACTCTTCTGTTTCTATTTAGGGATGAGCAGGCCTCCCATGGGTTTCCACAAAATGTGACTTATCAAGTTGCAGTAAGACTAAACACCTCCCCTTGTATTAGGGCTGGGCGATGCAATCCATTGTTAGGGGTAGGTTCTCAAGAGCCAGCCAAAGAGTTAGGGACAAGCCCTGCTCCTGTTGTTAGGAGTCCCACAAGTAGATTAAGCTACACAACTGTCACCTATATAGAGAGGGCCATGGTTGGTCCCATGCAGGCTTCCTGGTTGTTGGTTTAGATTCTGTGAGTTCCCATGAGTCCAAGTTAGTTGCTCCCATGGGTTTTCTTGTGACATTCTAGACACTTCTGGCTCATCTTCCTCCCTCTCTTCAGCATGGTTAGCCAAGCTCCACCTAATATTTGGCTGTAGGTCTGAATCTGTTTGCATTAGTTACTGGATGAAGGCTCTCTCATGACAATTGGGCTGGACACCATTATAATCTCAGGAGATGGCCATTTCAGGCTACATATTTACTATTAGTAGTAGTTTTAGCAGGGCTAATCCTTATAGATTCAGGGGAGTTTCTCTTGTACCAGGTTTCTACCTGACCATGAAATACCCTCCCCTTTGCAGTTGTCTCTTTCTGTGCTCTTCCCCTCCATCCCCCACATCAGCTCAATCCCTCATGCTCATATCTCCACCTACAACCAGGAGACCTCTTTTTCTAAAAAAATATTAATATCTTTTGTGGTTTTCTAAAGAAATATAGATCTAGTGAAAATTCATAAAATTATTCTCCAACGTCATCAATGGAAAATAAAACTGTATCATCGCATTTACATCTATAGGCTAGCCAGAATTAATCTTTGAGAATAGCCTAAAGGATGTCCAGTTTCTTTTGGATCTATAAATCCTTCAGCTCAACAGCATTGTAGAATGATGAACCGTACACACTGCTGGGAGCTGTCTTTGCGCTCTTGAAGATTCACCTACCTGGAAAAGCTCTGGAATTGAGAGCTTTCTGTTCACATTCATAGGTCTATTTATTGTTCTTCAAATACTGCAGTTCTGAATGACTGGAGCTGTAAATGGCTTTAATAACTTGTAAAGTAAATTCTTCCACTTTTTCTCCTGCCTTAGGATTGTCTTAGGTATTTTTATTCTCTTTGCACTCCTATATACAGTCTAGAATTTTTGTAATTTCCTATAATAAGTCTCTTGATACTTTGGTTGGGATTTTGTTAACTGTGATTTTGGAGGCAACATTTTTTGGACATTGAGCAGTCTAATTATTGACAATGTATACTGTTAGTTTAAATTTGTCTTCCTTTTGGTGTATATCATATGGGTGAAGATTTTTCATCTTTTAAAGGATGTAATAATTGGAATTTGAATGTTTTACACACTTACTTTCTCTTTTAAAAAAATTTCTGTTACTTAATGAATGTAAAGGAGAAATATGCATGTTTCTTATATAATTCTAGAATATGTATTTTGTAAAGTCCAAAAGTTTACATATTCACTTTTTTGG
The DNA here is from genome assembly GCA_001685075.1 of Bramus lutescens. NCBI lineage: Eukaryota > Metazoa > Chordata > Mammalia > Rodentia > Cricetidae > Bramus > Bramus lutescens. The sequence continues at coordinate 28,510 of LOEQ01011590.1, forward strand.
AGACAGGGTCTCACTTTGTTACTCTGGCTGGCCTTAAACTTGTGGTAATCTTCCCACATTGGCCTCCTAAATGCTGAGATTATAAATGTGAGCCCCATTGCAGGCTATATTCAGTTATTAATGACCTTGAATCAATGCTGGCCATTATTATTTCAATTTGTGTTAAGATAATGCTAAGGAAATAACCGCTATAGCAGTGGTTCTCAACCTTCCTAATGTTGTGACGCTTTAATACAGCTCCTCATGTTGTAGTGATCCCAACCATAAAATAATTTTCATTACTACTTCATAAATAAATTTTACTGCTGTTGTGAATCATAAGGTAAACATCTGATATACAGATGATCTTTAGTGACCACTGTGAAAGGACTGTTCAAACCCCAAAGGAGATCCAACTTACAGGTTGAACTTAATTTGAATATCTTTTAAAAATCTATTTATTTTATTGAAAATAGATTTTTCTCTCATATAATATATTCTCATCACAGTTTCCTCCCATCTACTTCTCCAGCTTTCCCTAACCCCCCTCTCCTCAAGATCCTCTTCCCTTCTGTTTCTTCTTCAGAAAAGAGCAGGTCTCTAAGAGACAACATCCAAACGCACAAAACAAGATACAGTAACACAAGGCAAAAGCCCTCCTTTTTGAGGTTGACGATGCAACCCAAAAAGAAAGAGAAGAGTCTCAAGAGCAGGAAAGAGTCAAAGATATACGTGCTCCCACTGTTAGGAGTCCCACATAAACTCCAAGCTAACATCCAAAGCATATGCTCAGACAACCTGGCAGAAACACATGTAGGCTTTGTGCTTGCTGCTTCAGTCTCTGTGCCAAACAGAAATGGCAAAAACAAACAAAAGAAAATCAATGGAATGATTCCTAATTATATTCTGCTATACTCATAGATCAGTGACTTATCTAGTCATCATTAGAGAGGCTTCCTCTGGTATAAGATAGAAGTGGGTACAAAAACCCATAGCTAGACATTATGCAGAGTCTAAATGGGAAGTTTCTATCAGGATCCTCTCCAAAATTGGGGGACTCAACAAAGGAGGGGGAGGATGGGTTATAGGAATAATAGGGGATGAAGGACATCAGGAGAACATGGCCCCACCAATACAACTAAACAGGGCTTACATGGGATCATGTGGTTATCTTAAAATGTGCTTATTTATTTACTCTTTTGTTTGGCAGTGACATCTATTCTTACTTCTTGCCTCAAAAGCAGGGTTATACTGTGACTCCATATGACTTAGATCCACCTCTTGTGAACCATGCTCCAGGAAGCCAACAGTGAGTGGTGAAACCTGTCCTCATTCCTAAGATATAAAGCCCAGATACCTTAGTTGGCTGTATTTCTCCACTGATGCCTGTTGCACTTGGCCTTAGCTATGTACCACTATTAGTCTTCTATATTACATTCAAGACCTTTTATTTTAAGCAGGATCTGGACATTCATCCATGCAAACCAATCACATTGACAACTTATTTGGCAATTATAGATAACAACAGTATCTCTTTTTGAATGTCTGGATAACACAATTTTCTGAGGAAAAGGAGAAAAATGTTAAGAATACAAGTGATTATTTATTTATCACTAGTGCACTAAATCATATCCTTTTCTGAACAACTTTAGTTTTATTTCATTTAAAATTAGAGTGAGGACTTTTTGGAAGCACATTATGTGGATGATAGAAATTTAGGAAAGGGACAAACATATCAGCTTGTGATTTTTTACAGAATAGGACTAATATTCTCTCTCTCTCTCTCTCTCTCTCTCTCTCTCTCTGATAGCAGGTGCAGTATAAAGTATTACCAGAGAAAGAATTGAATCTGTTCTTTAGGTCGATTATATATATATATATATATATATTAATCTTAGAAGAAATTATTTTTCAGAGCTTTTGGAATAAACATGTTTGTGAGAGCAGGAATCCGTTTTATTCTACCTAGTTTTAACTTTAAAAAGTCAGGATTATAGACTAAATGTTCTACCTTCATTAATAACCTATTATAGATTTATCATCCCAAAATATATAGAAAGCTGTATTTTTAGCTTGTTCTGCCAGATAGGGAAATAATTTTCATGAGCTTACTGCCTGCTGTGTAAATTTATACTTCATTTCTGTTGTTTCATAACTATAGCTTTTAGGCTACCTAGGGAGCCCTTTTGTTCTGCTATTACAAAAATTTGGTGAAGGAGATTACAGAGGATGAACATGAGATTTTTCTTCTGGCAAGTGAGGAAACTATTCAAAATGTTACTCAATTGTAAGCAAGTTTGTTTTGAAGTTGTTTATTTAAAGATATGAGTACTTTTGACAGTTTTATTATGAGATAGAAACACCTCATTTTGCCAACTGTTAATATATTAGGCTTATGTCTACGGAAGAAGGGCCTGTTCCCACAATGCAATGCACTTACTCAACTCAATGTTGGAGAGACACCAGATCCCAGAGAAGACCTAGCAGAGCTGCCTATTAGTGCGAAGCACGGAAAATAAAACCCACCGTACTTTTTCAAGGGAATCTTAAGTGGTCAAACCTATAAAATAAACATTGATAATGATTTAACTTCACTTAACACATTTTCTTTTATCACAAGGGCTGGATGAAACTTCAACAGTTGGCAAACTGACCCATTTATTCCAGTGTCTACACACTGACTATTTCTTAAGAAATTATCACACTTTCAGATGTTTTTCCTCACCTTACACCAGTTCCCTCCCAACAGCGCTGTTCTGCAGAAGAGTCAGCAGCTTTGCTTCTACCCAGAGCAAGCTCCACGCCGCATCTCTCTGCCACCCTGCTACTTGACTGCTTCTAATCTCAGAGTTTCAGAGCCTAGTTGGAGACAAGAGTTTCTGCTTTACTTTGTAGGAGTTTGTTTTTGTTTCCATTCATCCTTTGTTTTTCTGCCCGGACTCCAGTTAATATACATTCCTCTTTCAATCCTAAATATTGCGTTTAGTGTACCACGCTGTCACCTCCCCATTGCTCCCTTACTTCCATAGGCAATTTAGATTCTATATTACAATTTTACTGTTGTCTCCTTCTGAGTGTTCAAACATTTCCCCTCTCCCTCTGTCACATATAATTTTAAAACTTCTAACTTTATTCCAGTTGTCTACCATTGCCACATCCTAATCAGAAAAGTTGAATTTTGGGGGAGAATAAAAACAACCTCAATCTGTATTTACTAACAAATTCACAAACCTGGGTAAGACCTAATAATTTCCAGCCTTAGGATAGGTTTCCATGGCAAATCTTCAACTTTCTTTAAAAGAAGCAATACTTTTTACATTATAAACTGATAGTATTCCTCAGACATCATCAATCAAATGAAAGAAGAAAGAAAATGTATCATGCTTCCATGACTAAATGGGCATGTGCATCTGCTTGTTCATCTAAACTATCTTCTTTCCTCTT
>LOEQ01011590.1:47288-63815 GCA_001685075.1 Bramus lutescens
CCTTCCTAGCCCTGGATGGAGGGGGGAGGACCTTGGACTTCCCACAGGGCAGGGAACCCTGACTGCTCTTTGGACTGGAGAGGGAGGGGAGGGGGAGTGTAGGGAGGAGGAGGGAAATGGGAGGAGGTGGAAATTTTTAATCAAAAAAAGAAAGAAGCATTCCATTGAAATATGTCTGTTACATTTTCTTACATATCTAAATACTGTTTTAACTGTATAGATATTATTTAATGCTTAAGAGTAGTCACTCCACCTAATGAAAAATAGTTTTATATTCAAGATGAGGAGCTTACTCTGACATGATATTACGTCATAGGCCAAAGTAGAAGTCCATTGCTTGTTTTTCATTTTTGTGTATGTGGGTATGTGTGAAGAGGGCCAGGGGGATCCAGACAAGGGCTATGTCAGGCCCTGCTAGTAGCCCTCCCAGAGACCACACCTTAGTTTCAGGAACCCCTTGAAGCTGATCTGATAGTTCTCAGGTGAAACCTTAACCCAGGGGCAGCCAATTATCAGGCACCCCTTGGTTTTCTGCTGGCTCGCAGATGACCACATTCTCTTAGCTAAAGATAGTTATTTATATCCTGCTGCTGGAAAGTCATTAACCACTAGAGTGACCCACCAATCAGTCCCTAGATGAATCTCCACTCACCAATCAGTCCCCAGATTAAACGATTCTCCCCGGAATCTCCTAACCCAGTTTAAAAGGGGGCCTGCAAGCCTCTTGGGTTCGCCCTTTGCCACTGGAACTTGTTGGAAGTTTCTTTATTAATAAAGCACTCTTGCATATTGCATTTGTGTCTGGTGGTCTTTTATGGTACTTCTCATGGTCCCTAAACCTGTGTGTGTGTGTGTGTGTGTGTGTGGTGTGTGCACGTGAATTCCTGGGTATGGATATAGAGGTTTGAGAGTTATGCCTGTCCTTAGGTAGTTTCCACGTATTTTTTGAGAGTTGTATCTCATCTTGGTTGGCCTGGAGATTTGTCATCTGGGACAAGCTATCTAGTCCATGAGTTTTCTAGGGATTTGTCTTTCTCTGCCTCTCATCTCACCAATGCCGCTTTGACAGGCATAAAGGGGCTATACTGAGTGAGCCATCTTCTTAGCTCCTTTGAATACTTCATACAAGGATATTTGTTTCATATTTCAAAAGTGCTATCCTAGCTGCTTTATAGAGAGCAAACTTTTGATGATCAGGGTGAATAGAAAGATATGATATCTTTCCAGAAATCTGTTAAAGTTTTATAAGAATGAGATAATGAATATTTTGGCAGGGATGATTTTAGTGTTTTATGGGAAATGATTGGGTGATTTTGTATTGAATTGAAAAGAAGGGAAGCTCAGTTACTCCTGACTTTGATGTGGTCAAGGATAGTAGAAGATGAAACAAGGAAAAGAAAGCCAGTCATTAATTACTTCTAAGGGAATTCCTGGAAATGACATTTTGATTTGGTAAGGTTAAGGTAGTAGGAATGGTTTGAAAGAAGTTTAGGAGAAAGAAGAGCTCATTTTTTGAACAATTTATCTTTGGTAAGGCTATAAGAACTCCAAACTAGACAAGCAAGTTAGAGATTCTGAGGCCAAAATTTTATGAGTGTAAGAAATTAATAGTTTAGAAGGCTTTGGTATAATAACATTCACTGTGAAATTTCAAGCAAAGCATAAAATGTTCTGTGTTTTCCAATATGTTCTCAGATCTTTGTTTCCAAAAAGCATCTTGTGAAACCAATGATCTATGGGATATATTTCAGCAACTTTACTCTGTGGAAAACGGAAGCCGGTGACTAATTGGGATAGGATGTGGGTAGTCACATGGACTAAAATAGATTGTAAAGGTTATTTTGGCAGGGGCATTATTTGATGAGAAGGAGCCTGGAGGCCTAGGGAACAGATGGGAGCCTGTTAATATCAACACTTAAACAGTTGGGAATGAGGGTCCGGAAGAAGGATGACAGAATATGTAGATGCAAGAGAGTGTGAAGGACAAAAAAATCATCACAAATCACCCTTCATTTTAAAGACATATGTGGTAGAATGATAAGAGAAAAAATTCAGTATAGGTGAATATATATATATATATATATTATGAATTATATATTTATTTGTCCAAGATCACTCAGCTAAACCTAGATCAGGAAAACTTTGTTCAATTCATTTTAAAACTAAATAAATTCCCCTATGATGCTTACTCTCTCGTGGTGGTGGTTTGAAAGAGAAAGGATTACAAAGGGAGTGGCACTATTAGGAGTTGTGGCCTTGTTGGAGGAAGTGTGTCACTATAGGGGCATGCTTTGTAGTCTTTTTTGCTCAAGCTTCCCTTACTGTGTGTCAGTTAACTTCCAGTTGCCTGTAAGACAAGACTTAGGAAGCATGCTGTCATGGTCCTGTCATGATGACAATTGATCGAACCTCTGAAACTGTAAGTGAGCCACCTCAATTCAATGTTTTCTTTACAAATGTTGCTGTGTCATGGTGTCTCTTCATAGCAATAAATTCCAAACTAAGGCAGCACTCTTGTTTGATTTCTTTTGCTCAGATGAAAGATTCACATTTAGAACAATTTCTAGATCTTTTTGTCCTTCACACTCTCTTGCATCATTTAGCCTTACACTTCCATATCACAGTTCATCATTAATAGACATTAAGGAAAGCACCCAGGCCAGGATGGTAGAAGTAGGAGCAGATGCAATGGCTATGGAAGAACTCAACTTACTGACTTGCTCTCCATTGCCTTTTTCAGATTGCCTTCATATACAAAAGGGACAGCCTGCTCAGGTATGGCACTGGCTACAGTGAATGGGGGTGCATCCACATCAGTTAGTATTCCANAAAAAAAAAAATGCCTCACAGACATGCTCACAGGCCAGTCTATTGGGGCAATTCCTCAATTGACATTCCCTCTTCTCAGATGGCTCTAGCTCAGGTCAAGTTGACAAAAAACTGAAAAACATATAAAAAGGGAAGAATATGTTATTTAATATTATTATTACTATGTGCTGATATATAGGTCTAGAAAAAGAGTTCAGTGTTGATAGATGGAACAACCTTGCTCTTGCTGCTCTTGTATTAGAACTCAGTTAGATTTTGGCACCTACATAGAGACTCGCAATTACCTGTAACTCTAGTTGCAGGGTATCTTACACCCTCTTCTCATCTCTATAGGTTCATGCATACACACAGTATGCATAGAAATGCATACTGCACACGCACACACATTTTTAAAATGTTTACTGAAAATATGTATACATAATCAGTATTCTGCAATGTGAATTGTTTGAGTTAATTTAAATATTATAAGAGTCTTATAAAGGAATTTTGATATAAAATTTATGACACATAAAATATGTGATGTATAATTGGATTCATGATTTCAATGACTATGATATATTTTCATGATTAAGTCCTAATTGAAAGCTCCTTTGCACATTGTTTCACTTTTGAAAGATATAGCTGCTAAAATTAGACAAATTTTTGAAAACAAAGTAATAGGACAAATGAAAAATAAAGCCCTAGCTATATGGGAATTATTTTCTTTACCATTGTATACTATAACAACAAAGACAAACAACAGTGAATTAGTGCCCCACACAGGTAGGTGATTTTCCTCAATAACTGAATAAATGCCATTTATTAATATATGCTAAGAACATATGAATATGTATATATATGTGTGTGTATTAGGCATCTTATAAATTACATGATTTGCTCTACCACACAAAACCTTTTACCAGTGAACTTGTGAAAACACTAAGATTTAGAACCCGACTTACCAGATTTATAATCAATTTCCTGCAGTACTGAACGATGGCTAAGGTAAAAGAAACTTTCAGATTGTATTACTTCACACTCACAGCTTCTGGAATGCCACCACAACTTTTTGGATTTTGCATGTTGTGAAATTTTAATTTATTGCCTAACTGTAATCATCTGAGCCAACATCTTGGCTAAAGAGAGAATCCTCAACCAGAAATTAAGAAGGATTTATTAGTCGATTTTCCTTTGAAAACACCAATTACCTGAGGTTTGGAACTTTATAATGTGAATAGGTTTGTTTAGCTTAGTTTTGGAGGCTAGATTTCTCTTAGGCAAGCTATCACTTGAACTGTGATAAGGGATGGATAGTGGTGATATCATGCCTAAAGAATGGGAAAAATGTTTCTTCTTTTTTTACCAGCTCCACATTCAGTACAGGATTATTACCCAATGTACACAAAGAACTCAAGAAACTGCACATAAAAAATCAAATAATCCAACTAAAAATGGGTCAGATCTAAACAGAATTCTCAATAGAGGAATTTCAACATCCTTAGCCTTTAGGAAAATGCAAATAAACACTAATTTGTGATTCCACTTAACTGTCTGAATGGCTAAGCTCTATAACATGCATGATAGCTCATGCTGAACAGGACACAGAGCAAGGGAAACATTCCTCCAAAACTGGTGGGAATGCAAACTTGATCAACCACTAAAAAATCAATATTGTCACTCCCCAGAAAACTGGAAATCAATCTTCCTCAAGACTCAGCTATACTACTCTTGGGCATATAACCAAAGTACATTCTATCACAAGGACACTTACTAAACTATGTTCATTGTGGCTTTATTCAAAACTGGGGATGAAGGACACTAGGAGAATACACATCCCACTGAGTCAACAGAGTAGAGTGCCTATGGGATCACATATAGAGACTGAATTGGCAAGCACAGGACCTGTACTGGTCTGCACCAGATCCTCTGCATATATGCTATAGCTGTTAGCTTGGTGGTTTTGAGGGATTTCTGACAGTAGGAACAAACATGTCTTTGATTTATTTGCTAGCTCTTGGGACTCTTTTCTTCCTGTTGAATTGTCTTGTCCAACTTTGGTGTGAGAGCTTCTTGTCTTACTGTATCTTATTTTGTTGTGTTTGGTTGTTTTCTCTTGGAGGCCTGCTCTTTTTCTGAAAGGAAATGGAGGGGGAGTGGATTGGTGGGGGAAGCTGGTAGGAGTGGAGAGGGAGCAACTGTGGTTAAGATGTATTATATGAGAGAAGAATCTATTTTCAATTAAAAAAAACAAAAACACACAAAAGAACTCCTGATTTCTAGTGCAAACACATACACTATACCCAAACCATAGTTAAAAGGTTCATTTTTAAAATCTCATTGTAAGTTTGCTCAGTTTGAAACAAATCTGACAAAGCAATGCTGTGCAATCTATTAAAAAACTATCAAAAACAAGTTGGCACACTGATGACAAAGGAAATTTGGACAACAAATAAATAGATGATTTATGAGGGGAATTGTGAATGAACGCTCCTGCCTGAAAAAATGATTAAAAGTGAGATTTTCAGAGGGAATGGATAACTTGAAATATGGTTTTCAAAAGGAACTATGGTAATAGGAAAAATAAAAGCAAATAAAAATGAGAAAGAAAAATGATATCGTCCTTGCTTTCTGGGCCATCTGTGGAAACCAGACTGAAGGGAGTCACAGTCACAAGAGCAATGATAAATTCCAGTTGTGTTTGGGGATCTCATTAGCAGGGAAGTGTCTTCAATTGAGAAATACAGAGAAGAACATCAAGAGGTTCATCACCAGAACTGCTTTTACTTATTTGTTCATTTATTTTAACTAATTAATTTGTTTATTTATTCTAATGAACCAATGAATTTTATTGGGGTCATTCTGGTGAACCAATGAGATTATGTATAGGAACATGGGTGAGAGTTTACTTACAGGAAAGGAAATAACTAAAAGACAACCGCATCCATAAAGCACACCCCAGCACAGGTAAAGGCTCACCAAGGCTGGAAGCCTGGAATACACTGTACAGTCCACAGGCAGCTCCAGTTGGAGAGCATCAGGTCCATGTAAGTCAGTGGGCATGGGCCTTTTCTAGGCAGCTCAGCTGATCTCTGCTTCTTCTAGGCTCCAAGGCTGGTCTCTGTTTCTTTCATCCATAAGCATAGTTGATAAATTCCAAATGTCGTTTTTGCAGTTTGGCTTGTCTAAATGTAATTCCTAGTCGTCTTTCCTGCCATTATGCTCTTGGAGTAGCAAGAACCTTGTGAATTTTATCCATTTCAGGAACTGCTTGAATTTATTTTGAGTTGTTTACTTCCTGTTTTAATGGAGCTTCCTTGTAGGATAGAGTGTTTCACCCACTCCACAGAAACAATAAAACTGTCTTTTGTTTCACCTCCTTGTTAACATACTGTACTAAAATAATCTTTCTCTCTACCTTTTCTCTTATATCCCTAGTTTTTAACATGTTTCCCTCCAGAGATAGAAGACTTTTAACCTCAGAAAAAAAGTGCTACACAGCACCTGAGAGAACTGTTCAGCAGATCAAGAAAATATGTTGGGAAAGTCTTAAGTAGGTGGGCTTAGAAAGAGACATCAGTGAGATCCATGAAGTTTAGAATTTGACTGAGAAGATGTAGAATTAAAAGCAGATGGTGTATGTTAGAGTTGAAATTGATAATGAAAAGTCTCTGTACATATGTACACATTTGGATCACAGTGGAAGCAGATATAAAAAAAGAGGAAAGTAGATGAAGACATTCAAAGAAGCTATGAGAAAAACAGTTTAAAGGAAGAAAAGCTGAGATCTTGATCATCCTGATGTATGACATACAACTTTTCTGTGTTCCTGTGAAACCCAAACTAACTTGTATAGTGGGTCAGTAAGAAGTGACCCACAGCTTCTTCATAGACATACATTCCTGTATTGGAGAGATATAACAGCTGTGCAGAAATAAACACAATATTGTATAGTATCATACAAGAAAGTATTTGGGGTATTACAGCTCTGAAGAGAAAGGTTTCCCCAATATGAGCATGCAGCTCCGAGGAGAAAGGTATGCTGGAAATCAGGATCCAATGAATACCACAAAATCACACTCCACAACAAACCCATTACAAGAGCTTTATTGGGTAAGACACAAGAGGGTGGCTTCCTCTGCTTGAGTGAGAAGCAGAAAAAAACTGAGCAGAAAGCAGGCTTATATAGGGTTTCTTGGAGGTGGAGTTTTCCAGGATAGGGATATCTTGGGTAGTGATTTGTAACATGAGGGCCTGCTTGTTGGGTTTTTTTTGTCCTGCCCAGTTCCCACAGCTGGTAAGGTCCCAAAGAAAGTCACACAGAGGTCTACATAAGTTATAAACTGATTGGCCCATTAGCTCACGCTTCGAAATAGCTCTTACAACATATATTAGCCCATTATTCTTATATATGTTAGTCACATGGCTCAGTACCTTTTTCAGCAGGGCAGCTCACATCCTGCTTCTTTGGTATCTGGATATGACTGCAGGAAGAACTTCCTTCTTCCCAGAATATTCTTGTTCTCATTGCCCCGCCTCTATTTCCTGTCTGTTTGTCCCACATACACTTCCTGCCTGGCTACTGACCAATCAGCATTTATTTAAAACATAGTTGATTGACAGAATACAGAATTGTCCCACACCAGTGATTGGTGGGACTTCAAGACCTGAACCTGGGGTGAGCCCAGGTATTTTTGGGATTTCAAAATCCAGAAGTCCCCTCAGACTTTTTACCCTACAGTTATGAAATTTCATATGTCCATAGACTTTCTGTGGGATAACTGAGCTACTTGTTTTACCTCTCTTAGCTGCAGATCCCTTACCTCTAGAGAAGTTAAACACATTAATATGTTGTACACATTTTGTTGCAGAGCTTCAGATCTACTCTGGTACATGAAAACTAGCCTGAACTGCTTGTTCATTTATTTAATGTAAGTTGGGGACTTCCTTCATTTGAATGGCTAAGTCAACATGTGGAAAGTAGACTCTAGTCCAGGCTCCATTTCCCCTCTGCAGCTACACATTTTGCTATACAGTTCACCCAATAAAATATGGAGACACTTTTTCTGTGTTATAAATTCTGAAGCAACTGAAATCTACTTCTGTTCAAAATGGATATCATGGCATACTATAGCTGCCCAACCCATTTGGGTTTGATCTTGACTGTAAATGAACAGAGTGAATTTTCAGACTTCCTCTAATCATGAGACCTTGTCACCTAACTTAGTTTCATTCTATTAGCTCATGCGTATCAACATATATAATTTAGGACATGCATTCTTTCTTAGGGCATGTCTATAATGGATAATTAAATTTAATTTAATAATAATATAATAAGAAATAGTGTCTACTATTATCTTCATTTCAAATATATGGAAACTGAGCCTTGTGTAATGAAAATATTTTGGCCAATCACACAAAAATATATTATCCACAACTTTGTCCTGTCCTTCCTATTTTCCTGTCTGATTTGGTAAAAATTCCAATTCAAATAAGAACCTGATGACAGATATACAGGCTCTTGAAATAGCTTGTACAAGTCCTGAATTCAATCTTCAGAAAAACAAATATTTTTTTTAAAGATTGGACACTGTGGCACTTGCTTATAATCCAAGTTCTGGAAAATCAGGGATATTTGGCTCACTGAGACTCACTGGCCAGCTGGTCTAGCTTAATTGATGAGGTCCAGGCCAGAGAAATAACCTATCTTAAAGCATAAGATGAACAGTCTGAAGATGACTGCCAACATTGTCTTTTTAATCTTGCAAACAGCCATCTGAGAAAGAAAGAAATATGTTTAAAACATTAGGATGGATAGATTTGGACAAGGGAAGGGCTTGTTTTTCTGACTGGAGCCCAATGCTCTTCTGTCTCAGATCCTGTCTTCAAACATCATGTTTGGAGCAGCTTTCTCCAAATACTTCCAGGGGTGGAGGGGGGGGAAATCATTGCTGGTGTTCCTACTGTCAGCACCAGGGATTCCTGCATTTTCTTATATGCAGACAGGTTATTTAATCCATGTGATCATCCAAGAATAAACAGTCCATAATAACACTGGGTTCAAGGATGGCGAGGCCCTACACAATTCCAGATTAAGAACTGATCTTCATTAGGACAAAAAGCATTTTCATTTTACCTTAAGCACAGCTATGTACAAATGATACATGTGCACACAACACACACACACACACATATGTGCATATATATGTAGTCATATATCTAGACAGGTATATTTTTGTATTATCAATTACATATAATTAATATTAATAATCTGTTCAACAATTATAAATATATATGTGTAGTTAATGTAATTATTAATGATGTTTATGTATATAATTTTTTAATATACCAAGCAAATATGGGCACATTTGTTAGAATAAAACTCTAGAATTTTCCCCTGGTTGAACATGCTACGTGAGTTATGTTTCATTTTAGCTCATGTGGTATATCATTTAAATCTTCATAATGGAAATGTTTACTTAAACTTTGTCTAGTTTTTGATATGAAAATATAATTTCATCATTTCTCTTTTTCTTTTCCTCCCTAAGACAAAAAAGAATCTCATATAGCTTGCCTAGAGGCAGCTAAATAAAAGCAAGTTTTTGTTGTTGTTGCTTTGTTTTGCTTTGTCTTTTGAGACAGGGTTTCTCTGTAGCTTTGGAGCCTGTCTTGGAACTAACTCTTGTAGACCAGGTTGGCCTTGAACTCATTTTTATAATGATATTTAATTGCTAACCCTAAAGAAAAAGGCTTGACATTAATTTAGTGCGGTAATATGGCAAATAATACTGTAATTGAAAGCAATTTAATTGCATTGGAAAGATAATAGAAACAGGATTTTTAAAACCCATCTGAAAGGCGACTGCGAAGTGTGGTTGGGGAACAAGGGGAAGGTTTTTAGTTTGTGATAGTGTTGACCCACTTCTCAGTGTTTCTGAGCATCTTGTGTGTTCTTCCCTCACTATTATTTCAGCTGCTCCTTGCAGTTTTACCCATGTCATTTGGTCTAATAGTCTGCATTGCTTTGGATCAATAGCGTTTGTGGATCGTCTGTGAATTGCTGCCCACTTTAATACACTAGCTTTGAAAATTTTTATGTTTTAGTCTTGAACTAGCTAGAAAACACACAAAAGCTTTTTACTTATAAATCTACTTTTTCTCAGCCCACAGGAATATTGTATTTTCAAGTGCTACATAATACATTTCTGTATTTAGAATTTTCGGTGTCCAGGAGTGGCTATCACTGAGTCATTTCAAGTGTTCAACTACAGCACTGTTATTCAATTAAATATTTTCCAGAAAACAAGTTAGTGGAGTTGCCACTGTGGAACATGCATAGTGAGAGCAGCAAACTCATGAAGTTGAGAAAAACGCTCACTGGAACATAATCGTTCACTGCGAGACAGCTGCCTTCTTTTGAAAGGAGAGACTTCATTTCTTAAAAACCCTTGTCAGTTAGATTGCAGGGAGAGCTAAGAATAAGAAGTAGAATGGGGCGATGCTTTGGAAAACAGTGCCTTGGTCCCTCATGGTAAAGAAATAGATGGCAAAAGAAGATAAAATGTGAGCAGTTCACTGAGTACAGTGAGTAACGCCTGTGTTCACAGTTCTCAAGCCCTCTTAGGATAGATTTCTTTTAATCAAGAGTGGAAACACCATGTTCTTTACAGAATCTGACACCATTTCCAGAACACCTGAAGGGTGGTGAGGGAGTATACAGCTCACGACTACCAACAGAGAAAAGCATTTTAATTTTTTAGGCTTTGAAAATTTGTTTATCCTCATTGAGTTTCTTTTTCTTTCCTCTTTGCCATGCTTTCCCCCTCCCTCTTGTTTCTTTGTTTCTTTAGTATGACCAGATATGAGGTATTGCCTTGTTTGGACTAATTTTTGTTGTAGCCTCGGTGGCTCATCAGAGAGGTGTGGAGCTTGACTGAGTCCTTCCCCACATTTGGGAATGGAGGGCCTAGGTTACTGTGTCAGGAGCAGTGTCTTCTCATGGTAGGTGGTTAAAACCACTGGGATTTCACTTGGGGTTTGTATGTGTGTTTTCTACAGTAAGTACAGACTCTATACTCCAATGTCAATCAATTGTTTCTGATTTAGAGATTAAACAGTTCCAGTCTGTACAGATACTCAGAATGTCTGAATGCCATTCCGTTAAAAAAAAAATGTAGTCTGAGAATAAGCCAAGCTGGGTGTTGCTTAGAAAGAAAACCTATCACTGGAGTTCACACTCCTGCCATAGCATTAGAAACTCATCTGAATTCTGAGGATATAGTTGCTGACCTGTTTATACTAATTTGCTAGGGTTTAAATACAAGAAAAAGTAGGGGATTCCATGGACTCATTTGTATGATATGGTATGATATAGGTACCAAATCCTCTTATGTTTCTAAATGAATCTTTTGCAATGGATGGAAATGTATGCTAAGAAGAGTGCGGTAGGACAATGGTCTTTTATCCTGTCACTTGTATTATTTTTAACAAAATTCTGATTGGCCAGTAGCCAGGAAGGAAGTATAGGCAGGGTGACAGCAACCAGGCAGGAAGTAGAGGCATGGCAAAGAGAATTATGGGAAGAGGAAAGTTTCAGCCCCCAGTCTTCACCCAGACACAGAGCAAGCAGTATGTGACTGCTGTGCCGGAAAAGGTACCAAGCCATTTGTCTAACACAGATATGAATTATGGGCTAATAAAAGTTGCAAGAGTTAGTAAGTAGCCTAAGCTAATAAGCTAATCAGTTTATAATTGATATAGACCTCTGTGTGTTTATTTGGCACTAAACAGCTGTGGGACCAGGCAGCACAGAAACCTCTGTCAACAGAAGAGTAAGAGAGAAGATAAACAATGGTACTCAGAAGAATACCCCCTTCAGGTAGACACGGGAATTAGATGGAAGTTCATTCTTAAATTTTGCATTTTATAAAATTGTGTTTAACATATTAACTTATCACATACACATGCATACACCACATATGTGGTCTGTTTGTATTTATATGTGTAATATGTATATATTATGAGTCTATTTAAACTGTGATAAAATAGTTGAAATAATTTAAAAAGTGAACATATTTATTTTGGCTCACTTTAGCATACTCTTATGCAGAAAAAAATCTGTTTTGTCAAAATGATTTGGATTGTGAAGTCTAATTATCTTAAGATACATTTAAAACATTGGGACATGATACAGTCACCCTCCTCCACCAAAAAAAACCTTTAATGATATGTCCTTCAGCTAGACACAACCATATAAAGCTTCCAGAATATTACAAAACCATATTATCAGTTATCAATCAAATGTTCAACACAAATGACAATTGGGAACATTTATTATTCAAATCATAGCACTAAAAATCTAGGGATGATTGGAAAAGTAAAGAGTCCATATGTTGGCCTTCACCTCACTCCACAGCCCACTTGGTCCTTGAGTTCTATATCCTCATACCTCAGCTTCACATGCTGACAGAATTAGAGATCTGCACTGCCATGTCCAATATCATATGTAAAGTCTCATTCTAAACAGATTTGAAGAGCCAGTTTTCAATAAAATGAATTACTGCCACTGTCTATGAAAATTGCCGATTTGTTGTATTTTTGATCTTAAAATTTTTTAATCCAAATATGTTTTTTTCTTTGATTTGAACTTTTTTTAAAACAGAAAATTAGTGTGTTTTATATTAAGGTAAATCATTTATCAAACAAAACATCAAGTATCAATAATTAATTGGAATTTCTTTTAGTGCTAGGATCAAACTCAGTCTTACACATGCTAGAAAGGCATTTTTAACACCCATATTTTATCTTCATCCTAAAAAATGATATTTTGTATAAGAATAAATTCACTTTAAGCATAAAATAGTCAGTTTAAATGTTATTAGATTTTTAAAAGAGTATTGTTATTACTTGATTATTAGTAATTAGTACTTTCTTGAAAAACAGGTCAGAACAGTAATACTAAACTTTAATTCAACTGATTGCAGAATTCTTGTTTATTTCTATTCCAATATTGTAATCTTAAGGAGCCTTCAGGTTTTCCCAAGGAAGGAGCACTTCTAATGTGTGGTCTGCATGTCTGCATGCGTGAAACACCATCATTTTGAGTCACTCTTGAATCTCAGTCATATTCCTATCAAAGAAACATTTGATCTAACCTATGCATATGTGATACATGATACATATGTGTGTGTAAATGTTTGAAATACAAGTTTTAAGAATATGATTTGAATTAGAAAGGCAGTCTCCTTTATCTTCCTCCTGATCTTCTCAGGAGAGAACATCTAGACAGGAAGAAAAGGTACCTCTCTGAGCATAATCATTCATATGAACTATTTTCATGTCTCTCATCTTTAAAATAACACATTTATAGTGCATCAGGTAAAGTTGCTTTCTATGAAATATGTTGCTTGATTTTCAGCATTTCATGAGATGAGGTAAGAATTGATACTCCAGATCTGAGGGCTTCTAATGGCCAAGATGTTGTAAGTGGACTAGATTCTGGTACAACTTGAGTTTATTGAATTTCTTCTATATGAAACTACCTACTTATTGATGACATATTTAAAATAAGATTCCATTTAAGATAGGTAAGAACTACCCATAGCCAGGCCTTAAGAGTGGGTTACTCAATGTATGAAATATTCTTTATGGAAAATAAGAGGAAGGTTGAGTCATTCACTTGGAAATGAGAGCCAATACTTTTATAGATTTCAGGGTTGTGCTAACTCATAGAGACATGCATAATGCTTATTGACATTTATTGAAGTACAAACTAGTAACACACATATCATTTAAACTTCCTTAAATAAGCAGTAATAATATTGCAAAACTATAGAAATGAAAAAGAAAATCATTGACTAATTTATGAAAATTTTGCTATCTTCCTAGTCAAGGAAGCCAAATATGTCTTACTCTTGCTTTGCAGATTTTTTAGTTTTAATGAATAAATGTTGACCCAGAGTATTCATACTTGTAAGTGCTTTCTTCAATGAAAATTGTGACTTTAAAATTTTCATGCATAAAGAATTGAAAGTAAAGAGTTAGCATTAGTGTTTGTACAAATAATCCTGAAATCATCATTAATGAATGAAAGACAGTTTTATTTTGAACTGGGTAGGGTGTAGGTCATACAATTTCTATACATTGAGGCTACCAAAGAGACTGAGTGTGTGTGTGTGTGTGTGTGTGTGTGTGTGTGTGTGTGTTTTATTAAGGGCAAATAGGAAATATATTCCTAACTCAACTTCAAAAAAGGATAAAAGAATAACTACATTCAAACTATATTATGCTCCCATTGCATTCCCATTATGAAAGAACAGTTGCAGCTACAAGAGTGAAATTACAGCACAGTTATTGTATATCTGAAGATGTTTTAATAGAGCTAAAATGATAGTATATATAATGTTGCAAAAGGAATGGCGGGCCACTTCCCGCCACCCGGCTCCCGGCCGCCTGGGTAGTTTATACACCGAAATAACAGACAAATAATATTAATTTATTCATTAAACACTACCTGGCCCATTAGTTCTATCTTCATATTGGCTAACTCTCACATCTTAATTAACCCATTTCTATTAATGTGTATTGCCACTTGACTGTGGCTTACCTGCATGAGTCTAACCATCGTCCTTCTCGGAGAGGAGAGCCATGGCATCTGCCACATTTCCCTTCTCCCCAGCATTCTGTCTACTCTGCCCACCCAATTTTCTGCCCTATCAAAAGGCCAAGGCAGTTTCTTTATTTAACCAATGAAAGCAACACATAGAAAGAAGACCCTCCTACACCAATAAAACAGGGTATGAAAACCATTCAGCCTGCTGTGCTTAGAATAATTAATTTATTCTGGCAGCTGGCATTTCAAGTTTATTGCTCTCTTCTTCGCCCTTTGAGGATGTCAAAATGAGCAGTGCAAATTACTGTAGCTCCAACACAGCCATCATTATCAGAGAGATGATCCATCCCTTTGATTCTCCAAAACCAAATGCTTCTCCTTTGATAGAGTTCAGAACACTTGTGCTGGAAGGTATTGCGGGAGGGGAAGGAGGGGGATATGGGGGAGGAGAGGGAGGTGGGGAAGGAGGGGGCTTACTCCGACATATTGGAATTGGTGGTTGCCATGTATTATTATCCTCACACATGACAGTGTTGCTCCCATGAAGGAAAAGCCCCTGGTTACATTCAAACGTGACCCTTGCTCTATAGGAGTATTTCTTACTGAATCCTGATGTCTGTCTCCCGTTCTCAATTATAGGATATGGACATCTGACCACTTTGCACTCAGGAGGGTTAGCACTCCATTCTCTATTTTCTGAGCAATAGATCTGTCTCTCACCAACAAGGGACAGTTCATCTTGGCCAGGATCATGGTTACATTGGTAAGTTGCCACCTCATGGTATTCAAATACGTCTTTGTGACTTGGGAAAAATTCTCCATTTTTTATATTTGGAGGTGGCTCACATAAAATCTTTGTACATATTGGGGAATCAGCACTCCACTGTACATCTGTTCCTGTAAGAAGACAATATAGAATTCCTTCACCAATTAGGACAAAGCCAGGATGGCAAGTATATTGAATTTGTGTACCAAACTCAGAACTTCCATTCAGGTAGTTTACTTGACCATTTATGGGATCTTCTTGCCTTGGACATGACTTTTTGTAACAAGCATCCTTTGAAATGGGTGACCACTGGCCGTTTGCAGTGCACACACTGGAGATATTGACCGTAGGTCGTCGTATATATCCTGGTCTACACGAGTATTCCACTTTTTCCCCAGTCCCATAACTGTCTTTAGGATCGCCATTGAGCTTCATGTTTGGAAACCATGGTGGCTTACCACAGGCGTCAGAAGATATAGACATCAGGGCCACCAGGAGGGTCACAAGAAAGCGCTGAGCAGAAAAGTGTTCTGGTTCATGTCGGAGAGGCATCAGGCTCAGTACTGAACAGGTCAGACTTTATTTAAATGAGCTGAAAAAGCAAAGGGCAGGCCTTTCTTAGTCTGATTATCATCGCAACAATCCCTACATCCACCTAGTGTCAAGGCAAGAAGACTGATGATCATGGCCTAAGCCACGCCCAGGAAGAACGTCACCAAAAGGGCTGGTTGTCTGGGTCTATCAACAAATAAAGGGGATCTTGCTGAAGGGCTGTTTGGGGTTAGCTGCCTCCATCTACAATACTTATTTTTTTGTTTATCAGCAATTGGGTTTATTTATGAAGATTGATTCCTAGATGATATATTATTGGTGTTTTCTGTCTGAATTTGCCCCTACATAAGCCTAATGATAAATATTTGTGTGCATGGAATCTCTTTGAAAGACTCTAGAATGCTCAAATGAGGTATCTGGAAAAATAGGATTAAGAAACAAGAAAGTCAAATTTCCAGTGCTGTGATGACGAAGTTACCCTGTGGCAACAGCGAACGGATCCTGCTGTGGACCCCTAGCAGGCTATCACAATGCCCTTAGAATCAGCCTACAAGAGGCTGGACACCCCAAGGGTAGAACTCATTCCTTATTAATGATTAGTACTTGCTTCCCTGGACAGTAGTTCCTGGTAGATCGAGTCACACCTATGCCTTCCTAAGATACCTGCTTTTTCGAGAAAACATCTGTTTGCAGCATGCAAGGATCTAGAAGACGGATGGACAGGCAACACCCCCCCCCAAAAAAAAGGGAGGGAGAGAGAGAGAGAGAGAGAGAGAGAGAGAGAGAGAGAGAG
>LOEQ01011591.1:0-15347 GCA_001685075.1 Bramus lutescens
GTGTGTGTGTGTGTGTGTGTGTGTAAGCTATGCCATTTTAAAATGCAGCCTTAAGACTGCTGTGGATGGAAGCTCACATTGGCTGTGAGGGATAGAACTAAAGGCGTCATTACCAACAGCCCTGGGTCAGTTTCCAGAAGAATGCAAACTGATGACTGACCCAGGCAGACTAGTAGAAGACCCAGTCAACTGCAGACTCATGAGAAACAACATAGTTTTCACTTAAGCCAATAAGTTTTAGAGATGTTTGTTACACAACAAATACAACTGATATAGAAAATGAAAGCAGAGAACATGTACAGCTGGCTTTGGATAAGTTTGTCTGAGGACCTGAGAGTGGTGGCAGAGAATGATCATCGTGGAGACGGAGAAAGTTGGAGAAAGTAGTGAAGGACTTGCTATTAGAAGGCAGAGGAAACAAAATGCCTGCTGTGCAATCAATGCCGAATTATTTGACCATACTAATGACTGTGGTAACTTATTAATGCATGTATAGATCTGGCTAAGGAAATGTTCGGTGACAACACTGAACGTGAAACTCGGCTTCTTTGAGTGCTCCATGCTAAAGGATGCAGGGACAGAAGTCAGCCATGGGGCCAAAGGATGGGGGACAGAAATCAGCCATGGGACCAAAGGATGGGGGACAGAAGCCAGCCATGGGACCAAAGGATGGGGGACAGAAGTCAGCCATGGGGCCAAAGGATGAGGGACGGAAATCAGCCATGGGACCAAAGGAGGGGGGACAGAAGCCAGCCATGGGGCCAAAGGATGGGGAACAGAAGTCAGCCATGGGACCAAAGGAGGGGGGACAGAAGTCAGCCATGGGGCCAAAGGAGGGGGGACAGAAGCCAGCCATGGGGCCAAAGGATGAGGGACAGAACTTAGCCATGGTAGAAAATTATTCCTGTTAAGACAGAATTAAGAGGAAAGGTTTCAACGCGTGGATTCACTGGATCTACTAGACAGAAAGGAGGCAAAGAGACTGGTCTCAAAGCAAAGGTCAAATTCAGAGGCCCCGATAAAGATCAGCATTGGTTTGTGATACACAGACCTCACAGGTCTTAAGAATGTTAGGTTCAAAAACTTCAAAATATTTCTCCACAGCACTCTGACATGCAGTTTTTATAAAGACAGGAGTCTTTTTTGGGGAAGTTTATGTCTGCGCCTTTCATTTAATGAAGTGATTTAAGAATTTAATGTTCAAAAACATGAAAAAAAGATGTTTTAACAAGAGCACCACCACCCTGGACTAAAAGAGATAGCGTAGAGGAATGGAAAGATGGCTCAGTGGTTAAGAATATTTGTCATTCTTGGAGTGAGCCCAAATTCAGTTTCCAATACTCACATGGTGGTTCACAACCATGTGTAACTCCAGTTCCAGGGGATCTGTCATCCTTTTCTGACCTCGTCAGGTACCAGGCACACATGTGGTGCACATACATACAAGTAGGCAGATACAAGCATAAAAACAAATCTTTTTAAAAATGCAAGCAAGACATAGTGTAGTAATACAAAATAAAACAGAACTTGTTGGATCCAGACTTTACATAAGCAACAACCAGGCAGAAAAATCTACTCCACTACTGAAGCAGAAAGGTGGGCCTTGTGAGAGGAGGGAGGAAGAGGGTCTTCTTTGTGAGGGATGTTTTGGTGATGGGTGGGTGAGCATAAGAACAAGAAAAGGAGGGTAGAAACAAGGGGAGATAGCTCAGCAGGTAAGAACACCTGCTGTCTTCCAGAGGACCCAGGTTCAATTTCCAGTACCCACATAACAGTTCACAACTGTCTGAAACTCTAGTTGTTATAATAATCTGCTAGCCTGGTCAGCCACCTGGGTGCCCTGTCCCTTTAAGAGACAAACCCTGCCAAGGCAAGCAGATCTCTCACCTCCTCTTCAGCCTGCTCTCTCTCTTTCCATCTCTCTTCTAAAGAGGTAACTACTACCTCCCCCCTCTCCCTCTCCCTCTCTCTCCCTCTCTCTCTCTCAGCTTCTCTCTGTCTTTCTCCCTCTTTCTCCCTTCCCCCTTCCCTCTTCCCTTTCCCCTTCATAACCCACTAAATAAACTCTATACTCAAACTCTTTCTGCATGATATATCTGTCTGTCTCTCACCCACCACCTTCTCCCACCTGCCAAAGGGAACTGCCGAGGCCTCGGGGGCCTCGCCACTGCCCCTCATGGGACCGGTCCCCTGCACCACCTATTTATAAATAATAACACTAGTTCTAGGAGATTCAACACAGACACAGACACACACACACACACACACACACACACACACACACAGAGGCAAGGAACCAATATACATGAAATAAAAATATTTTTTAAAAAAAGAAAGCAGAAACAAGAACTACCAAAAAACAATATAAAAATGAGCCAAAGAGTGAAACAAGACGTGGGGTTGCAGAAGTGGGCTCTAATCTAGACAGACCAATACTGTGGCATTAGATACTATGTCCAAGTAGATTTAGAAATTGCTATGGACCAGTGACTGCTCCATATTGCTCTTCCATCACTTTTTGAATGTAAATGTGTATTCCTGTTCATTTTTGCCTGTGCCATCTTCCTGTGCTAAGCTTTGGGAAGGCACATAGCTGGTCTTTTAAATCAGTAGTCAGCTGGTGTCACACATAGTGGCTGTATCCAGGGAATGGTAATTTCAGAGCTGTATCAGATCTGGACATGATTCTAATGACAAAATCCTGGTTTTTGAGCCTGATCAGATATCATCATGGGATGAAGCTTTTGAGGCTCTTGGGAAAGGATGGTGTATTTTGCACATGGGAAGATATAAATAATTCAGAACCACAGTATATTAAAGGTGGTCACAAATTCTGTATTTTCATTCAATTAAGAAATGGTATTTATTTCTCACTTCCTTTAGTATGGCAGAGATTGTGAATTTACTTGTCTAGTAGAATGCGGTAACTGTGGTAAAACCTAATATATCTTAATACAGACTTTAAGAATTTTTGTTTGACTCCAAGATTCCATCTTACACCTATGAGAATGACCAAGATCAAAAACACTGGTGACAACTTATGCTGGAGAAGTTGTGGGCTAAAGGGAACACTCCTGCATTGCTGGTAGGAGTGCAAACTAGTACAGCCCCTTTGGATATTGGTTTGGCAATTTCTCAGAAAATTAGGAAACAGCCTTCCTCAAGACCCAGCAATACCTCTTTTGGATATATATCCAAAGGATGCTCAATCGTGCCACAAGGACATGTGCTCAATTAAGTTCATAGCAGCATTGTTAATCATAGCCAGAACCTGGAAACAACCTAAATGCCCCTCAACCAAAGAATGAATAAGGAAAATGTGGTACATTTACACAATAGAGTACTATACAGCAGAAAAAAATAACATCTTAAAATTTTCAGGCAAATGGATAGAGCTAGAAAACATCATTTCAAGTGAGGTAACGAAGACCCAGAAAGATAATTATCATATGTACTCATTCATAAGTGGATTTTAAACATAAAGCAAAAAAAGTCAGCCTACAAATCACAATCCTAGAGAACCTAGACAACAAGGACCCTAAGATATATATATATATATAATCTAACCTACATAGGAAGTAGAAAAAGACAAGATCTCATGAGTAAATTGGGAGCATGGGGACCTTGGGAGAAGGTTGAAAGGGAAGGGAGAGGCAGGGAGGGGAGCAGAGAAAAAATGTAGAGCTTAATAAAAAAATAATTTTTGCTTGTTGGAAGTCTTGGTACTCTGTGTAAGGAATCTAGCTATCTTGATGGAGAAACTATATGGCCAGTTCCGAGAATCTGTCGCCATTCCAGCTAAATTGCCAGGCATGCAATTAAACCACCTGGGGATGTTTGTTTGAGATTATTATTTTGTGAGGAAGCCAGTCTAGCCATACTGAGATGTCATATGGAGAGGAATGCAGGTGTTGCATCTGTGGGCTGACCTGTGGATGTTGTACAGGCCTGATTTTAGACAAGTTTATAAGAACTATTATCCATTGAACTCACAAATTCATTAGAAATACTTGTTATTATGCTAAGCCACTACATTTGGAAGAGGTTTATTTTATAAAAACGGATAGCTGGGAAGCTATGAGCTAAAGTTGGCATATTCTAGATGTGTGGTCTTGGCTGAAATGCCAGTTAAAAGTAGTTTTTGTTTATATGAAGGGGTTTTCCCTGCATCTCAGGATGACATTAACAAAATCAAGTTTAAGATTTGTTTGTTTTGTTTAATTGTTTTGAGACCAGGATGTCTGGGTGCTCTCTATGTAGCTCAAGATGTCTTACTTTGGTGTGGGAAGTCCTTCTATATATGTTGCTTTTATTGGTTAATGAATGAAGCAGCTTTGGCTTATGACAGGGCAGAATAGAGCTAGGGAAGAAAACTAAACTAAATGCTGGGAGAAAGAAGGAGGGGTCATAGAGACACCATGTAGCTGTCGAAGGAGACAGATGCCTGAGAATCTTACAGGTAAACCATGAGATAATAGGAATGGGTTAATTTAACATGTAAGAGTTAGCCAGAAGTATGCCTGAGCTATTGGCCAAGCAGTGTTATAATTAATATAGTTTCTGTGTGGTTATTTTGAGCCTGGGTGGCCAGCAAGTGAATGAGAAGTCTCTGCCTACATTACTTCAAATTCTTGATCCTCTTGTCCAGCCTCTCAAGTGCTGTGATTACAGGTGTGTACCACCATACCAGGTGAACCCATGATTTCAATATAGTATAGAAAGAGAACTTTTTTCTTCTTATTCTTTAATTATTGTCATGATTTACAGCATGAGTGACCCTAGCAGGTCCTCCTGCTGGTGTGGGGGGACCAAGGCAGGTAAAAGGAACAGACAGATACACCATGCAGAGAGACCTTGTGTATAGTTTATTTAATAAGTATTGGGAGGATATAAGGGTAGGGAAGTATGGGGAGAAAGAGAGAGGTAGAGCAAGAATGAGAGTGAAATAGGGAGAGAGTGGGGCCCAGGTAGACTTGCCTCGCTGGGTAGAGAGAGACTGGGAGTGGGTGGAGCTTGTCTCTTAAAAGGACAGGTACCCAGCTGACAGGGAAGGCCAGCAAAAAAAAATATCATAACAATTATGCCTGGATGGGAAAATTTACTCAACAGATATTTACAAGATTACCAGGCTTAGATAAGCAGAAAAAAAATCACCAGATTCTCAGGAAAGGTGGATTTTTATTATTTAAATAACCCAGATATTAGGCAATTTAGTAATATACCAAACTCTGGACATTAGATAAAAGACCTTGTTCTGTTTTTTAGAAGAGGTTATGTAGGATACATAGTAAATGTGTCTTAAACATTGGTTGGAATTCTCCATCAAAGCCTTCTGGGAATGGAGATTTCTTCTTTATGAGTTTTGAAATTATGATTTCAATTTCTGTAACAGGGTTAAGACTACTCAAATTAGATCTTTCATGTTGAGTGAGCTGTCTTTTGTTTTACAAGGAACTGATCATTTCATCTAAGCTGTCAGAATTTCTGTATATATTTGTGGGTAGTATTTCTCAGTTATCCTTTCAATGTGCACAGGGTTTGTAGTTATATTGTAATATATATTGCAGTTATATATTTTGAGCACTGACAATTTCTATTTTCTCTTTTTGTCAGTCTTGTTAGAGTTTGTCAGCTTTATTGGTCTTTTCAGACCACCAATTATTTTCCCTCAATTTTTGTTAGTTCTTTGAGAAGTTTGTAAAATGTATTTTGACAATATACATCCCCTCTCCCAACTCCATCCAGATTCTTCCCTCTCTTTTCGACCCACGCTATCATGTGTCCTCTTTTAAAAATTCTGTCAAGTCCAGTTTGTGCTGTTTATATACTCTAGGGTGTGTAGCCATCAACTAGAGATAGTTGACCTACCAGGGGACACACGCTTAAAAAAAGCTGACTCTCCCTCTTCCAGTAGCTGACTGTTATCAATAGTTCCTTAGCTTGGGGCCAGAATTTCATGTCCACATCCCCACTTGATGCTGGCAGTTTTTCTACCTTAAGCCTGCATGTTTTGTGCTTGGTATCATAACTGCTTATGCATTCACATAAGTATCTGTCCTGCTATGTATAGAAAACACTGTTTCCTTAGATTTATCCACTACCTCTGGTGGTAGATAGTCTTTAATCTTCCTGTTCTCTCTTTCACAACAATCTATGAGCCTTGGGATGAAGGGATGTGATGCAGATACTCCATTTATAAATGAGTCTTCCAGAGTATCCTATTCTCTACACCTAGCCAGTTGTGAGTCTTACTTAGTATCAATCACCATCTACTGCAACAAGAAGTTTCTCTGATAAAGGCTGAGAGAGGCATTAATTTATGGATATAACAAAAATGTCAGGAGTTAGTTTTATAATATGTGAATTTAATGGAATAGTAGTAGAAGTATACTGTCCCTTGAAGCCTACGACATATCTATGTAATACTATCAGATATTAGGCCCATCTTGTGGAGTGGGTCTCCTCAATACAATCAGAAAGTGGTTGGTTCCGCCTATTACATCTATGCCATTATTGTACTAGTGGGCTTGCCTTCTCATGTCAGTCATGATTGTAGCTTACAGTATTCACAGCTCAGTAAGACTAATGGTTACTTCTTCCGCTGATACTTAGATTGATACTAAGATTTTAATTGGTTAGTTTATATTATCTTTCATGGCATTGCTGCCCCATTATAGGGTTCTTTATATGTGTGTGCACATGCATATATTTTATGAAGCTTCTATGATAGTAGGTATCACATGACTTTTGTCAAAAAATTGACAAGAACTAATCAGTGAAATCCCTGAGAGAAGAAATATGAACATTTAAGAAATATTTTTAAGTGTTCAGTATCTCAGCGATCAGACATATGGAAATTAAAATTGTTTGAAATTTTATCTTACCCCAATCAGGATGACTGAAATTAGGAAAACAAATGAACACACATTCAGTGAGGATGTGGTGAAGGGGGAATCTCTTATTGCTCTGAGTAGAATGTAAATTGGTGTCGCCACAATAAAAATCAATGCGGGAGTTCTTCAAAAGGCTCAAAATAGATATACCCTGGGATCCAGCTACTCCACTCCTGAGCATTTATCCCAGGGAATCTGTATTGTCCTACAGAGTAGTAGCTCATCTGTGTTCATTGCTGCTCTATTCACAATAACTAGGAAATGGAGACAAACTAAATGTCCATAATGAATTTATACAGTGGGATATTATTCAGCTAAGAAAAATGAAATCATGAAATTCTACAGTAAATGAGTGAAAAATGCGACATGTTTCATCTTATTTGTGGGTGATAGCTTTGAATTTTAAGATGTGTGTGTTTCATTTGGAATACTATAGAGGTCAGGAAAGGGGCCATGGGAGAGTTTCAAGAGGGGAGATTGACTACAGAGATATAAAGGGTCAAATGGGAATAATGACATAAACTCTTTGATTAATTGTTTCTGTTTTGTTTTTAAATTTTTATTGCATTTATTTATTTTGTGTGTGAATGTGTGCATTCCTTTCTGTGTATGTGTGGGGGTGGGATTCAAGGGCTGTGGTTTCTACATATTGGATCCAGAGGACAGCAAGCAGGAGTCAGTTTTCTTCCTCCACCAGGCGGGTCTCAGGGACTGAATGCTCGTCATAAGGCTTGTGGCTGAGAACCTCAACCCACTGAGCCATCTTGCTGCTTTGTCTTTTTTCTTCTTTTTCTGCTTTCAGTTTTACTGACTTATGCTCTTATTTTCTTCCTTCTGTTTGTCTTGGGGTTATTTTAGTCTTATTTTTTAGTTTCTTGAGGCTTTTTATTCTTCAGAAATATTATTTTAGTTAAGTATATATATTTGTTTCACTAAATAAGTATATATTATATATTATCAAACAATTATTTAGTGACTGTGTTTTCCCATAGTACATATAAAATCCTTCCCACATACTCATGAGAAGCTATATAAGTATACTAAAAAATAATGAAACTTTCAAAATGTGTGTGGATGAAGAAAAATAAAACAATCTTACTAGCTCTGTGTGTCTGGTGTGTTGGGAATGCCAATCAACACGACTTACACACTATCAGGAGCAACCCTTCAATCTTTCTCCCACTGCTCTGAAATTTTCCTCTAGGCAGTAACCACACAGTGGAAAATCCCCAGCATGAAGGTTCATGGATGGAGTGTGCGAACAAATGCTGGCTACTAGATTTGTCTGTTGATGGTGTTTCCAATAATGAAGAGCTCTTGGGACAGCAAAGGATCTGAGTGGGACAAGCCCCAGCCCAGGGACCCAGCTGCATAAAGAATGAAGTGTGCTTCCAAAGGAACGAATGGCATCTTTTCTTTTTACTTTTGTATCCATGTTTATTTAAAATTATTTAACTTTTTTTTTGAGACATCAAGAACTTGAGAAGAAGCAGACAATGAAAACTATGGAATATTTTCTTCAAAATCATTCACCTGGCTGTAAGTGGAGCCTGAGTTCAGTGCAGATTCTCAGCCTTGTTCTACTAACTCATTAATAAGTATTTATTGATCCTACAATATTCCAGATACTAGGTTGCAGAAGAAAAACATTCTTGATCCTGTCAAACCAGAGTAGGGAGAGATAATAAATAGGATATTAATGATGTGTGTATTGTAGAATGATGTGTGTTGAGTGTGAGAGAGGACGTGAAGCAGAGGGAAGGAGCTGGGGGTCTAGCAGGGGCTGTGAAAGGGAGCATTCTTAACAGAGCATGACCACGTGTCCACCTTGAGAAGCTGTACAGGTGGGGAGGCTTAACCCGGGAGAATGCACGGGGATTATGTGGGAGAGAGTGTTGCTGAAGTTTCTGAGATGCACCTGTCTTGTTTGAGGAATAGGAGTCATCTGTGAGACTTTCTGTACCATGTCATCTAAAGTCGCAGAGGTGTAGATTTGCAGTGCCTAAAACCCTGACAAGCCCAGCTTCTCAGCTAAATCATGAATGCTCAGCACAGAGCAGAGAGCACAGCCCCTCCTCTCAGTGGACGTATGAGTGTTAAGCACAGAGCACAGACTCACGCTCGTCCCAGAGTTCAGTGAGTGGCCCTAGGCCCAGATCACACTGTCTTGTACACCAACTAACCCCTCCATCTTTATTTGGCTACTTCTGGTGGCTCACAGTTCTTAATGTTGGGCATAAAGCTGCTTCTTTGGCCTCACCTTGTGATTCAGCCTCTACCCTTTGAAGCAATACAAAACTCTGTTCAACCATTGTCCATTATTCCTTTGAGCAGGGACATCACTGAGACAATTTGCACAAAGTTATGAATAGGGCTGAAGCTTTATGGGACTGAGTTCAGGTGCATTTAGATATTATGCAGGCTTGAGCAAGCTATTCAATCCTCTCAAATTTGGTGAAATTCTCATCCCAGGAGGCTGTTGGGGCCATCTGAAGATGTACCTGAGTCCAATAACTGTCAGCTGTCAGTGTATTTTTTCATCTGTCAGGTGACATAACTCTTGCTTGTATTCTCTCTACTATTGAAAGCCATTTTATCTATGGCCCATAAGCAGAGCTAATTTAGATTTAGGAGCCTGGACTTCTTCCCATCTGTGCTCTTGATAAAATGGTTTCAACAGCTTGGTCTCTTCATTTCAGTCAGGCACAAAATACCCAATAGCCTTGGCTAGCTACTGTCTAGTTTTATGGTTTTCTCACCACAGACCATCTGCCTCATTAACTTGTCTCTCTTTCCTAGAGAAAAGCAGTGAAGAGAGAAAAGGCTTCATGGAGTGAAAAATGCTTCAGATAAGTCACTTGTTCTAAGAACTGACTAGGAATTTCCAAGGAGGTAATACACTGGTCTTAGTCACTGTTCTATTGCTATGAATAGACATCATGATCAATCAACTCTTACAAAAGAAAGCATTTGATTGAGGGCTTGCTTACAGTTTCAGAGACTTTGTTCATTATCATGGCAGAAAGCATGGCACAGGCAGGCAGGCTTAGTGCTGGAGAAACAGCTGAGAGTTACATCTGATCTGGAGAAAGAGAGAGAGAGAGAGAGAGAGAGAGACTGACTCTGGGTTTGGCATGAGCTTTTGAAACCTCAAAGCCCGCCCACAGTGACACACTTCCTCCAACAAAGCCACACCTCTTATCTTCTAATCTTTCAAATAGTGCCACTCCCTTGTGACTAAGCATTCAAACTTATGAGCCTAGTCAAACCACTACAACAACTAAAGAACAGACCATGAGTTAGAATCACAGAGTGTCTACTCAAATGTCCAGGACAATGTTCCATACACTAAAGAGTCTTGCAGCCATCCTGTTGCCTAACTGAATTACCAAGAATTCAGGGTTGGACGCTATAGAACCTCTTTGACAGATATTTTCAAACTAGTTATGATGTAAAAGATTACAGCTATAACAGCAGAAGTAATTACCATTTATTAAACACTACCCATATGCCAGGCACTGCAGATATAAAGATTGTATCCCCTTGAAAATATAAAATGCCCAGTACAGTGCATCCTTCATCAAATTTCCCTTCAAAGAAGCAGCCAGCAGTGCAAAGATAGAACTAACACTGGCATCTCCACTTCCTCTCCTCCAAAACCTCTCCCATCTCCGTGTTCCTTCTTTCCATGGGAAGGTAGTCAAAAATCAATAGATTAAATCTAGTTCAGGCAGACTTAATCAACACATTAAACATTTCTTATCAATAGTCATTGCAAGTCCTTCCCATGAATAAAGAGGTTCTTTGAAAGATAATTCTGGATTTAAAAAGCTCATTATAGAATTTTTCCATTAGCAAGTATGAATAAGAAAGCCACCAAGCAGTGCTGGTAAGTGTGGTTCATGCTGTATGTTCATGTCTGTGTGTACATTGTTAGACTAACTGGTGTATTTACCCAGCAGCAGGGCAACTGGATCAGGACAATTTAGAAAACTAAGACAGCACTGTGAATATTTCAGCATCTGTTAATGGAAACATTCCCTCCTACAAGCATGGACTCGAAAATCCAGCATTATTATTTTTACTCATTATCTGTTTTCTTCCAGTTCGAAGCTCCCTCAGGCTTCATTCACCATTCTTCTATCTGATGGCCACGCTCTCAGGGCTCTTACTTGGTCTGTTCTTAACATCCCAGCTTCAGGGCAGGGGCTTCAGGATCCCCAGTTGAATGCTGGTGATGGGATATTCTTTGTCTAGCTGTGTTGACTCCTTAGTGGGCTCCGCTTGTGTACTCACCTGTTGTGAGGGGTAGTCATGAGAGACCACACCCTTAGAAAAAAACGATGGATTCTCTCTCTCCTAGCAATCGTCAACTGCCAGTAGCTCAGGTAGAGGGGTGGGCTCATGGTCCTCTCCCTGATCCATGCTGGGGTTGTTCGCTGGTTTGGTCTCAGGCAGGTACCACTGCTGCTGTGAACCTGAGGACAACCATCATTTAATGTATAGAAGACAGTGTTTCCAAACATCTCCTCATTCTGCAGTTCTTACATTCCTTTTGATGCCTCATCTAGAACATTCCTTGAGCCTTGCAAAAGTTGATATAGATGTCCCATGTGGGGCTGACCACTCCACAGTCACTTGCTTTTGTCTCTTTCACTAGTTGTAACTGTCTGTGTTAACCGTCACAGCGATAAAGTCTTTCTGAATAGGACTCCCTTGCAAATAAAAAGAATAACCGTAACCTAATCATTCATTTTAAAATATAATGAAAATCCAAGCAATTTAGTTTTCATTGCTTTGGCAGTCATACTTTGCTATAAAGAATGAGTTTACAATAAATCTCAATAGTCTATTAAATTATTCCCCATACACACAAAATATGTGGTGTCTAATCCAACTGAAATATGATCTCTAGCGACTATAGTCAAGGACCTTTCTGGGAAAAGTCGGGTATAATAAGACGTAGTATACTGCTATCAATTATTCTTTCTTCTGTTTGACTACTTCCTCTTTTATGCTTGTTGTCTTCCTGTAATAGTTGCAGAAAGGGAATCTATACGAAGCCTTCACCTACACAAATCAGACTTCTTCCCTGAGCTCTGGGTCCTTTCTACAGCTCCAGAGTCTTCCAGTGCCACTGCCCATTTTGTTACTGGCAACCATTGTAGCAACCTGCTTTACTGGCAGATTGACTTGGGAAGAATGCAATTCCATTTTTGTTAGGCAATTAAGATTACTGAATATTTGTGGAATAGAATTTTAAAGAGAAGAGCTATATCAGTGAAGCAGAAAACAGCAGCCAAGTCTAAATTCGACATTGTTCTTATAAAACTAGCAACTTCCTTATCCCTGGGAACTTTTCAGGCCTGGATTGACACTAAGTTTTTTCAAACTGTCACTTTTCTGGATTTATTTTTTCCCACAGGCAAGGACTCGTACAGAGGGAAAAAAGGTGAAACACACTTTAAAAGAATGTCTGCCTAAGATCTGTTTGTAAGATCAGGAGCCCAGATTGCATGTATGAAGCACGATTAATAAAAACTCAGAGAGAGAAATTGAGTTTCAACTTGAAGATCCGAAAAGTAAAACAGCCAGCCACTGGCTCTTACCTCAACCATAGTCTTAAAATGGCAATCCTGCCTCCTGGAATCTCAGAAGGAGACTGTGTCTGAGAGCTGTCTCCTCCCGTTTTATATTCCTCTCTCCGGCTGGGATCAAAGGCGTGCACCACTGAGATTAAAGGCATGCACCACCTGATTTCCATGGCAACTAGAATGGCTACTGGGATTAAAGGTGTGTGTCATTATGGCTACTGGGATTAAAGGTGTGTGTCACCATAACCTGATTTGTAAGGCTGACCAGTGGGACTGTTTTACTCTCAGATCTTCAGGCAGTCTTTATTTATTAAAATACATTTGAAATTCCATTACACATGTAGTGCTGCCTACCTCTTGCAGTTAAAAACACTGTTGAATGTGAGATAACAACATCCAACTATGATGCTTCTACTTTCTAGGTCCTTCCACTTTGCAAGCCCTTCCGCTCCCAAATGAATGTGTGTGTCTCTTCAAGATTCTTACTTGGACACCTAATCTCCAGTGTGCTGGTATGTGGGGATGGAAGCCTTGAGTGATAATTACATCATGAAGCTAGGTCTCTAACCTACTCTGTTAAAAAGGAGCATTAAAGAGATGACATCTTCTCTCTGATGTGTGAAGACTAAGTGAGAACATAGCTATCTGTAAAACCAGCCACTCTCACCATAAACGTTAGATCTGCTAGCACCTTGATGTTGAACTACCAGCCTTTGGAACTATAACAGATAGATGTTGGTCTACTCACTCAGTCTATGGTGTATCTATTAAAGAGGCTCAGATCGACTCACACGGCTCTCACAAATTGAATGAACAAATACTACTTCCTTGCTTCCATGTTCTACATATTTGTGCCTCAAATTCATCATTTATTATAACCCCCAAAGGGCAGAGGCTCTTCTTTGTCTAACTGCTGAAGCCTCGGATTTCCCAATAGCCTCTAAATATATATTTTGAATACAAGCTTACATAAGCAAACACCAAATCCAACACCCCAGGATTCCCTAACCAGGAAAGATGTTATTCCAAGCTACGGGCAGTAAGTTCTAAGAGAGACAGCTGCAAAAATATAAGAAGACCGCGGCAATATAAGCTTTGTTTTAGGAATAAGCCAATTTGATAAACAATTTTTGTATCAAAACATATCCCAAGGGAAGCTAAAACTAGAAAACAGGTTTGCTTGAATGTCTTTATGACTGAATTTGGTCACGGTAAACATCAAAGTGATAATATTTATTTGAAAAGTGAACTTCATAAAACACAGCACTGATTTATCAAAACACTTTGTCCTCAGAGACTGTGTAATTGTGTTGGCATTGTCTCTCTGGAATGGGTCTCTCAAGCTTCTTTGAGAAGGTATATAAGAAAACTTCACAGATGAAATGAGTTTGCTGAGTAGTATTCTTGAGAGAATTTCCTTTATCACTAAAATTTAATATTTTTATTTATTTTCATTTATCTGTAGACTTCCAGCTTCTGGCCAGCAGCAGCCAAACTGACCAAGATGCTATTATTTTCTCCGATGAGCTCTGTGTATGTATGTGTTAGTTTATTTCAGGATAAGTTATTGTATGCACAGATCTATTTACCTGTGTTGCTGTTGGTCTCTCCCTGTTTCAGTGCCTACAACTATAATGCATCTTCATCAAGTGTTATTAACGTTCTAGTTTTGTTCTCTCTCAAAAATTAATTTGGCTATTCTATGCCCTTCTGATTTCCACATATTAGTCAATCTGTACAATTATATTATATTTGTTGAAACCACTAATTTCCTTCTGAAAATTCAGTCATTTTCCCTAAAATTAAACTTAGATAGACTTGAGACTAGAACAATGTTGCGTCTTCTCTCTTGTGAACACAATGCATTTCTCTACCACCTAGGTCTTCAAACTTTCAAATCAAGGTCTTTATAGTTTTCAATGTCTGGATCATTCACATAGTTTGTCAGATTTTTTCTTCAAAGATTTCTTCTTTATTGTTGCTATTGCCAATGGTATTTTCTTGCTTCTGTTGGTAATTTTTGTGACTTGTATAAAGAAGTACAATATAATTTCCATACCAATTTAAAATTCCACCACTTTACTAAACACACTTATTTATGTAGAGATTACACACATTTTTACAAAGACGATTGCATCACCTAAAAAAAATAGTTCTACTTTTTCAGTCCGGGCAATTTTATTCTTTTACTTGCTTTATTGCACTGACCAAAATATCCCATGTTATTATTAAAATAGCATTTTTATTATTCCTTGTGAATTTTATACAGTGCATTTTTAATTAACCTGTTAAAACATATCCTTTAGTGTGTTTCTTTTAGGGGGAAATAATTTGTTCTTCCATCATTAAGTATGAGGTAGATATAGGCTGCAGATTCATTTCCTCTGTAAAATTGAGGAATTTCCTTCTATTTGTAATTTGTTAAATATTTTAAAATCATCATGAATAAGACTTGTCTTATTGGTTTTTTCCCTTTTTATTAATTTTTGAGCTATATATTTTTCTCTGCTCTCCTCCCTTCTTCTCCCCTCCCCTTCAACCCTCTCCCAAGGTCCCCATGCTCCCAATTTACTCAGGAGATCTTGTCTTTTTCTGTTTCCCGTGTAGATTAGATCCATGTATGTCTCTCTGAGGGTGCTGATTGTTGTCTAGGTTCTCTGGAATTGTGAGTTGTAGGCTGTTTTTTTTTTTTGCTTTATGTCTAAAAGCCACTTATGAGTGAGTACATATGATATTTGTCCTTATGGGTCTGGGTTACCTCATTCAATATGATTTTTTAGGTTTTTATATTTATTTATTTATTTATTATGTATACAATAGTCTGTCTGTTTGTGTATGTCTGCAGGCCAGAAGAGGGCAC
>LOEQ01011592.1:8381-20904 GCA_001685075.1 Bramus lutescens
AGATAGATAGATAGATAGATAGATAGATAGATAGATAGATAGATAGAAGATAGGAAAAAATTGGCTTTAGTTAAGTGAGTTAATAAATCCATCATAGTGCATCGTTGTCTTTTTGGTTTGGTTTTGTGACAAAAACAGCTAAAATCAACTCATTTGGAAAGAACCCCATACAGTACAGCTTTGCTACTAAAGGGCCTTAATGTTACTTTGGTGTTTGGTGTGTGCCAGGGCCTTAATGCTACTTTGGTGTGCCCCAAGGCCTTGAGGCTGCTTCAGTGAGCCCCAGGGCCTTGAGGCTGCTTCGGTGTGCCCCGGGGCTTCCACCTAGGCCAGCTGTGATCTTCCACTCCCAGCACTGGGGCTGCCCCTTCTCATGAGGAAGCAGAACAATCTGATGTTGGCACTTTTTCTTGGTGACTTTGGGGGTTTGGACAGTGGATCACTTCAGCTTTGCAATTATCTACATTTGGCTTTTGGTTCTTCATTATTCCCATTAAAAGATGACATTGGACAATTGTACTCCCATGAGTTAACAACGGAGATAATTAAGCAATAGGAAACTAAGCTCCATGCCTAATGAACTAGCTACTAATGGATGTTCATGTCAGTTTGCTTTAAATTTTCAGTACTTTTTTTCATTTCTTAGAGGCCTCTATGCTTAAAAGTACAAAGTTATACGGTTAAATAATCACTGGGAAAGAGTTCTGAACACATTGTCCTCCAATGTTTCTATATACTTTCTATATACTTGTATGTTTCTATATACTTATTCTTTATAGAGTTAACAAAGAAATGGAAGAAACTCTGAAAAGAATGCCTATAAATCATCCCAGAAAGGTACTTATCTTTCTCTTTCTTAGAAATATCCAGAAGTCTTTCTAGGCCTCTGCCGGTAACAATTGTTTTACCTCCATCCCTCAAACACACATAAGCTTCTTTTACTGTTTTATGGGGACGTTCTTCTTTCATTGAGCTATCAAGTTCACCATTCCTTGTGCCAAACAATATCCTTCTCGTAACACACATTCTACTCTACTCTACTCCTCTCTCTTCAAAGTAACACCATTTAGAAGAGTGGAGGACGGGATAGAAAGAGGATAAAAAGGGGTCGTGGTTTTGTCTCCCTCTGACTCTTTCTAAGAAGACCAAGAATAAGCATTTATGTATGCTTGCACCAGAACTTGAAAGTCCAGCATAAAGAAAAGCAAGGCTTGTCCCCAGAATACCTTGCCTCCCGTACATCAGCTGGTGTAAACCGAGACTGCTCATTTGTTTCCTGGCCACCCATCCTGAATAAAAACACAGAAACTATATTAATTACAACACTGTTTGGGCAACAGCTTAGCCATCTTTCTAGCTAGCTCTTACATCTTAAATTAACCCATTTCTGTTAATCTGCGTATTGGCACTAGGCTGTGGCTTACCAGTGCTAGCATGTTACTCTTTTGGCAGCTACATGGCATCTCTCTGACTCTGCCTACTGTCTCTCTATACCTCTTCCAGCCTTGCTTTGCTCCTCTAAATCATTGCCTGAAACAGCTTTATTCATTAACCAATGGCATTAAAACATATTCACAGCATGCAGAGGGGAATCTCACATCAAGCTGGTCTCTAGCCAAACAGCAGCCACTGGCAAAGTGTAGCTTGAACCTCTTCACTTCCTCTGTCTGGGTCACCATGCCAGGCACTAGAAATAGCACCAAGTGCAGAGAAATCTGGTAAACAAAACCATCTTGTTCATACTCATACTTACTAGTGATTTTAAGTTTATAAAGGTCTTCACAAATCTTATTGTGCATGAGTTTTATGAGTCTGTGAAAAATGTTTTAAAATTTGGAACATTAGCAGCAAGTTCCCCTTCCTCTAGGTCCAAACTTTCCTCTATAACCTGTACTTGTAGCCTCCAGGACTACTCCTGGATTACCCCATGGCAACCCTACACATCTGACTCTCCTCTCTGGATGGAAACTCTTTTCTGTTTCTAAGGGACTGGGTGTTGTGTATGTACGTGTTAGGAGTTACACATGCTTTACACACGCATGTGGAAGCCAGAGTTGACATCATGTTTCTTCCTCTATTGCTATTCACCATTATATTTGTTTGTTTGAGGCAGAGTTTTTTAGTGAGCCTGGATGCCCTGACTGGCTAGCAATCTGGTAGGATCTACCTGCTTTTGCTGCCTCTCCCTCAACCCATGCCAGGCTGCGATGAAGCACTGTATAGGCCACCAGGCTGGCAGTAGGTTTGCCTGTCCAACTTAGGAAATATGAGCCACTCAACAAAAGACACATCAAATGAAAGAAACATTGAGGTACTAGCAGATACACAGACTGGATCAGCAGGACACATATCACATGGTTGTGATTATGTACACATATGTGGATGAGCCCACATGTGCATGCATTACCTGTGTGGGGCCAGAGGACACCTCAGGTTTTATTGCTCAGTTGCTATTCATGTTCTTTTGTGGCAGGATCTCTCACTGACCTGACCAGCAAGCTCTGTGACTTTCCTGTCAATACCTCCCCGGTGCTGGAATTGCAGGCATGTGATGCCATACTTGGCCTTTTTTCTCTGAAGCAGGTTCTGGGGGTTGAACAGGTCCTCGTGTTTTCAAAGCAAGTCCTTACGGAAGAAATCTTCCCACTCCAACACAAATATTTTAATTGACACTTAATATATCAGAGTACGAGGGGAGTGACTTCTCCAGTGGGTGGCCCAGATCATGAGGCAACTGACTTAACCAGGGAGAGACAGAGAAAAACTGGGCCTGCAGGAACTGCTCTCTGTGGTAGAATAAGAGCCATAGGGAGTGAAGGTATCAGCAGTTCCTGGAAGGTGAATGCAAAGACAGAACGTGACACCCAGTGATGCATGAACCAAACTGTCGTCTCTTTGGCCAGATGCTCTTTAGTGGCTGTAACAAAGGCAGACACCAAAGTCTAGAGCTTGTCTCAAAGACGGAGCCCCAGTGACCTTACAGACCTCTGTGTCTTGTGTGTCAGATTCAGTACTGAGAGCTCAGAGTGAGACTGAGCCTACAAGTTAAGACCGAAGAACTGTGGTTTGATGAGGCTTCAGGAAAAGGAAACAAGCGGTGTCTATAATCACTGCAATTCATGGTTTGTGAATATTTATTGAGTGCCTAATATACCAATGGCTTCACCAAGCAGCAGACTATAGCAGTGACGCCTTCCTCCTCCCTTGGTGCTTACATTATTCTCTGAGATTGGAAATATTGGGATAGATGCTCTGAAGGTTTTTTTTTTTTCAGTTCAGGCTTCTGATAGTCTCATAATCCTGAATATAGATATGAATCTGTCCCATAGGTTCTTTTCACGAACGTGAAAAAGGAAATCATTTTTCTTCTGAAGAACCTGTGGCGTTTCCTGCCCCTGACTTCTACATAGCCACTCCTTTTTCTCAGAACCTTCTTTACCCTCCCTTTTACCCAACAACGCTTCCGAAAACATCGGAAACAAACGCCATTAGCTAGGGCTTGTTTATTCTTTCCCATCGAGCTCTGGGACTTTGGAGTCAGCGATGTAAAACTTCAGCTAGAATTCTTACTTTCTGAGTCCGGGCTGGGATTAAGCAAATGCTGCTTTAAGGGAAGCGCAAAGGGGAGCAGAGAGTCTAGAAAAAAAAGACAACAGTTGACAAATTATTAAGTCTATTTTTCACAAATTAAGCACACAGAACTGTGTATGCAGGACATAATGCAACCAAGGCTCCCCAGGCACTTCACTCTCCTGAAGGCCGTTAGTGCTGCTGACAAGCTTCTCTGCATAACGAACGCGCTTGTTACAAGCAATGCCATCGATGGTTTCTCAACCACTGCTGTCAAGACTTTTGTTTTCCTTTCTTCTAAAAGACGAGAAAAAGGAGACTCTGAGGGAGACTTGTAATCAGAGGGAACAGTGGCAGAATGTTGGCTTGTTTTCTTTCCTAAGCCTTATTGAAGCCTTTGCCTATAGTCTCACTGTGGTTTATTATCCCAGTTTTTCTAATCACAGCTTAAATCATAGTGAGAACTCAAGTTAAATCTTGAGGCTGTGAAAATATATTTTGTTTACCTCGGGCACAAGGACCCAAGTATACATACAGAAATTAGGAGACAGAACCCGCACACCTCCACGTTAATTCACATCCACCATCTCTCGGCTTTGCTCTAGTGTGACTAGGTAAGGATGCTGACATGCTTTGGGCAGTGTCTCTGTGCTGGGCACTGTGCCAAAGGAGTTCCGTGGAGTATCTCATTTCCTACTTCCATTGGCTTTTGCTATGAAACACCATCATCCCCCCAGCCACTCAAGCCTGAGAACCTGGTCATTCCCCTGGGTTACAAAAGTGATTCATTCGGAGGCATGGCCTCTTGTGAAAGGTCTCCTTGCATGCACAGATCTGTTTTCCAACTAGTCTGCTGCTGGAAAATCCTGCCCACCAGTCATGCCCACCCTCTCCTCTACAACGTTATCCCAATCATGCAACTGCTTCAAAAAAAACAGCTATGTTCTTTCTTCATTGCATTTTCACAGGCGCAAACACTGTCTTTTAAATAAAGAAAATTCCATAAGGGTGTAAAACCTTCTGCAAATCTGAGTCCAAGGATTCAGCTACAAAAATCAAGACTAAAAAGATAAGTTGTACGTGTGAGATATACTAATCTGCTCAATGTGCACAATATTAACATTTACACACTGTCTACTATGGGACCACACACTTTTCAAACCATTTTAGATATGTCTGAAAATAGCCACTAAAATGTTGTGTATCTGTGTCACTTAGGAGGAAACAAAGGCAGAGAGAGGTTAGGTGACTCTCTGGGGTCACAAAACGCAGTAGATATTGGGATGACATTTAAACTAGGGTTTCTCATTCTAAGACCCAAAGAGTGAGTATTTGGACTGTCTCACTTGGACATGCCAATTCGTTCTCTAGCACCTGATAATACATTTTTCAGCATCTGATAGGGTAGCCATTGGTGAGATGAGTACAAACATACTAGGCATTTCTCATATCATTGCCAGGAAATTTTTAGTTATTCCCCCAGGGAAAAAAGAGTTTGAATGGATGTTTCTTTTCATGATTTGGACATTTTTCCATTTGCCTAATCGACTCTTACTTGGTTTGAACCTAAGAGAAAGCCCAGTGGACACTCAAAGGGGTGTTTACAGTGCCTGCCTCTTACAGAGCCCAGCTTCAGGGCTCCGGGAAGGGCTGCTGAGCTCAGACTGGAAGTTGGCTGGTGTCTGAAGTCCTATAGCCAAACCTTTACCCTTTAGAGCAAAGATGCTCTGCCTGTTAGAATTAAGACTCCTAAAGGAAGAAGAAAAGCACTTTGCCTGCTCCAGAAGTCATGCCAATAAAGATCTGAGCTTTTACTTCAAACAGAGGAAGTAGAAGGAACATCACTAAGTGCTTACTGTGTTCAGAGAGGATACAAGAGCAGCAGGAAGGACTTGGCTGTGTAGCAGACTTTCTGAATTTGGCTTCTAAACTTTCTGCTCAGTTTGCAAAAGCCTGGACAGTGAATTAAGCCCTGGGAACAGCAGAGTGCACATTCTAGGTGGGTGTGCTTGCCCACAATTCTGTGTCCCTGAGGTACAACCATGTCTATCTATGAGTCCACACCCATCCCATCTGGGAATACAGTGGACACTCACTAAATACAGTAAACACTGTACAAAGACTCTACCTTACATCTAAGGTGGTAGCTTTCCCCAGTGTTCCATGCCTTTATCTTCAATTCCTCCCAGAAATTTTGACTCAGATGTCATTTTTAACCAAGACAAAATGAATATCCAAACTTCCCCCTTCTTCCCAATGTCAGCTCCTCCTGCTTACATGCTCAAGCTCAGAACCCACGAGTTAAACTACCCTTACCCCTGATAGGGGCAATTACAGCTTTGCATTTCCATGTCTTCTTTGTATCACCCTTGTGAAGTCCTAAAATCTGTTCATTTCCCCTTAGTGTTCCTCTGATCTCTCTCTCTTCTTGGGTTTTCTGTGGAATTATTCTTAATCCCCCTGACTGGCATGTCCCAAACATCCTGGCTTTCCCTCTTCTGAAAAAAAAAGTCACTTGTCTAAACTTCTTTGAATATGATTCTTTAAGAACATTATTTTAAGATAACTACAGCTATAACCAGTCAGCTCACAATTAAAAATTAAAGATTTTTAAAAGAACATAATCTTCCCTTAAAACCTTCACTAGCTCACAAATTAAAATATAGATTATATATACAAATATAAATGTTTTATATATGTATATTTGATTTCAAGCACATACACATATGTATGTATATTTGATTTTCCTCTGTAGTCCCAGGGACTGAGATAAGATCAGGGGAACACAAAATGTACACCATTTTGTTGTTTGAACTTGTAGAATGTTGTAATAAGAGCTTGTAGAATTCGATATAAAGAACTGTTAACTAGGCAATGGTCTAGCTAGAGGAAGGCATAAAAGAAAGTTCTGGTGTTGTGAAATCTTAATTTAAGGTGTGATACA
Source organism: Bramus lutescens (assembly GCA_001685075.1). NCBI lineage: Eukaryota > Metazoa > Chordata > Mammalia > Rodentia > Cricetidae > Bramus > Bramus lutescens. The sequence goes on from LOEQ01011592.1 coordinate 14,896, forward strand.
TTCATTTATTCTGTGAAATATTTGTTTAGTAATGCAAATGTGTTGTGTTCTTTTATGTTGAATTTGTTTAATGCTGTAAAGTTATGTTACTTTCCCTGTCTAAAATACCTGACTGGTACAATAGAGAACTGAATGTTCAAAAGCTAGGCAGGAGAAAGAAATAGGCAGGACTGCCAGGCAGACAGAATAAATAGGAGAAGAGGAGGAAGAAGGAAGAAAAGGAGAAGGAGAGAAGGATGCCAGGGGTCAGTTACCCAACCACATAACCAGAATAATGAAAGGTAAAAAGCCCAGAGGCAAAATGTAGAAGAAGAGAAATAACTTAATTTAAGTTAGAAAAGCTGGCTAGAATTAGGCCAAGCTAAGGCCTGGTATTCATAAATAAGAATAAGTTCTCTTGTAATTTATTTGGAAACTGGGTGGTAAGCCCCTAAAGGGGACAAAAATCCAACTGCATTTTGGCACCCAACATGGGGCCTATGTTTCCATGTAAGGCCTGAGAAAGCTGGAAAAAATATATAGCTCCTTTAAGAAACTCTGCCATACAAGAGAGCACTTAAACTGCCTTTTTCATGCTCAGTAGGAACAAAGAAACTAAATTTAAAAAATGCATGCCACAGTGCAGAGCACTGACATTCCCATTCTGGAATGTTGAATCAGTTTCTGGTCACATACCTCCAACCAGACCTCAAACTTTAAGTTTGGCTCTCAATAACCCAAGAAATGGGGGAAAACAGTCACCAAAGCTAAAGTAAAGGTACCAGCCACAAAGCTTAGCAGAGTTTTGCTCATGCAGACAAAAACAAACGAACAAACAAATGAAAAAAACCCTAGAGATACACAGTACAACAGGTTCAGATAGGAAAAAAGAACACCTCTTCTTGGGTTCCAATGTGTTTAAAAATGTGTGTAGGCTTAAGAAAAAAGAAAGGTTATAGACAGTCATAGAAAGAAATAGTTTAAAAATAATAGAAGTCTTAACAGAGAGGCTAAATGTAATATAAAAGAAAAAAGCCATGTAACATTGGAAAACATACAGGGAAACTGGATCCTATATAGTATTGTGTTGATTTTAAATTTTTGAATGCTGATGAGCTAACAACAGCTGCTGGGAGACATGGGATTGTGAACAAGACAGCTAAATTGAACCAGCCTAGATACTTTAGGCCTATTTTAGCTTTGAAGTGGAAGTAAAAATGTATTTGTCAAAATGAAGTCAAAAACGCCTTGAAGAAGAGGTTTTATTTTGTTTCCACAGGAAACAAGAGACTGTGGATTCTTTCAGTGTTGATATGAACCAGGTTTGATTGGGGAAGACCTTCAAATCTTGACAAGAGATACATATCAACAAAGGTTATAGCTGGTCTTCCCAGGACTTTACCATTATCTCAATTTTATCAGGGGCCTCTAAAGATGCCTTCACCCACAGACAACAGGATGCAGTCTAGAAAAGAGGACACCCATGTTCCCAAGAGATGGGGTTGGTGATTGTTGGTTATTTGGTGGGTTATTGTTGTTCGTTATCATTTAGGGGAATATAGATTTATGATAAAAAGATAACTATTAACCTCAGATATTTTGTATTGGTATGGATTTTGGTATATTGATACAAATTTAAAGTTATTTTGTTATACTGGATGTATTGTCTACTCTTGTTTGGGGTATTGTGCTTATGCAGCTCATTTTAAAAGGCAATGTATAATTTAAAATGAGGTTAGTAATTAGTCTATAATAATCTAACTTGTAGTTATATTAGATTAGGTTTATTTTAAACAGATAGATGATTTTCAAGCACATCAAAATCCTACAGATTATGGTATTTAAGATGTTTAGTAACCTAAGGTTTCTCATGACAGTGAAGCACACTGCTCCTGGCCACACCAATTTACTTCAAAAAAGGATGATGGTCATTAAAGAAACTCCATATGGAGTTTGCTTTCAACGCTGCAAGGCTAGCCATTGGGGCAAGAATCTGATCTTTTATTGACTGTTGGCAATATCCTGTATAGACTAGACAAGCAAGACACGGGAAAAAGACTGTTGAACTTTGCCAAGATGAGTCAGAAAAGTCCTTTAAAATTCTTGCTTCACAGAAGAGTCTGCCAGATATTCTGCAGGACAGATAGAAACTGGAAAACTTTGCCAATACAAGGTGGGAAAGTCCTTCAAATTTCTTCCTTTACTGAAAAATCTTCCAGATATTCTAGGCCTGTAGGCTGAATATAAATGCCCCAACATTGCAGAGAAAGTTTGGGTGACTGTCCAGGCAACCAGATGTCTCTGTTGTTAGATAATATTACCTCTTTCTGGATCTTTGATAGAGATAAAGGCTAAATAGTTAGAGTTATAGTTTTCCTTCGTTATGATAGAAAGTAAATTAGGTATTAAACTTTGGAATATCTGAGATAAGATAGATAATGGAGTATTTTCTCTGAATTTGCTAAATACAAATGGACTGAATATTATAAATGTAACTCTTAATAACTGATTTGCTATATATAATATCATTATGTTAAAGTAAAAACCTTTCATTTTATTTAGACAAAAGGGGGAACTATTTTGGAATATTAGTTTAAGATGTGTTACACTTGTTTATGGTGTGAAATACTTGTTTAATAATGCAAAAATTTGTTGCATTCTTTTATGCTACATTTGTTTAACCCTGTAAAGCTGTGTTACTTTGTCTATCTAAAATACCTGATTGGTCTAATAAAGAACTGAATGGCATATAGCTATGCAGAAGAGAGAAATAGGCAGGACTTCCAGGCAGAGAGACTAAATAGGAAAAGAGAGAGGAGCAAGAAAGGAGGAGAGGAGGACACCAGGGGCTATTGACCCAGATACACAACCAGCCACTGAGTAGAAAGGGAAAAAAGATATAAAGAATAAAAAAGGTAAAAGCATAGGGGGGAAATGTGGTTAAACAGAAACATGGTCATTTAAGCAGAAAGAGTGGCTAGGAACCTGTTAAGCTAAGGCCAAGCATTCATAAGTAAGAATAAGTCTCCATGTATCTATCAGGCAGCTGGGTGGGAGGCCCCCAGAGAGTGAAAATAAAAGAATGGAAAAAACCGACTACACTCCTGAGTCTGTGTTAGCGTCATAGAGTGGCTGTTATCCCTATATAGACGACAGGGGTTCTGCGAGAGTGCAGAAGACTCAGGGTGTCTCTGCAGTTTATAGCTTCACAAATCCACATCAGGCTCCTATGGAAATGAAGAAACCTGACGAGAAGGCCAGTGAGGGTGGCGAGCATGATTCTGCTATGAGAAGCAAGGCAGGAACTTCTGCCGTCCACATCAGGCATTTTCTGCCACTCAGAAATGAAACCTATTAGGTGGGGAAGAGGATCGCTCTCTACCCACAAGAGTGCCTTACAGTCTCTCTCCACCAGCTTCTGGCGGCAGAGCCTACCATCCCACCAGGTGCCAGGGGATGAAGAAGAGCACGGGACAACTCAAGTGTCGTGATGAAGGTCTAAGAACGGTTGTATGATTGTTAAACATTGAAATAACAAAGACCTGATGTCAGTGTCTTCCTTACGTATGAGGAATAGCAGAGTTCCCTGCACAAGCTGGAAATACTTCATTCTTCTGAATGTCTGCTTCACACAACGGGACAATTCTTGTGCTAAATGGGAGCTATTAGACAGCCCCAATATAATTTTACCTTCCACTGCGTGTCAGGCACCAGTCTTTCTGCTGATGCTACTCTTTCAGCTGCTTTCTTGCTCAGTGTCTCCCTCTTAACTCCCAGGCTTCTTCATCCTCGTGCATATTGCGTGTCCTCCGTTTCCTAGCTCAGTTGAAAGCTTGCACTGCGCTTCCTTGCTGCTGTGAGAACCTCTTCCCTGTACACTCGCATTATCTCTCGGCATCCTACACTTTTATCCTCACATATTTAAATGTGATTTGAACACCATATTTTATCGTTGCTCTTTTTTTACATATAATTAGATTTTCTGAGCATTTGTAAAGAGAGCTAGACTTAGAATAGTTTTAATTATGTTTAAATTAATGACTGTCTCTGGGCTGCCCTCTTCTGGTTGCTTTTGTAAAGTGTTGAGGAACATGAACACTTGCATTACAGGATATGGGTTCCCTTCTCCCTCACCACTTTCAAGACTGCATTCACCAGTCTCCACTGCACCTAGCAGTAGATTCCCCATACTTGGACACCCCCCCCTCAATCTCCACAGTCTTTTCTTAATTCACATTAGAGCCTGAACTTTGTCCAGGAGGGGCGTTTATTAGGCAGCTTTGAGAAGTAAGGGAAGGCAGAGTATCTAAGTCCTTCGGTCTCAGTCTAGACTATATCTGGCTGCAGACACTTTGGTCCAAAACAGTCTCTCCCTCCCAGTTTCAGTAGCTGCACTCCCAGGACTAGTTAAGTTCTCTGGGTAAATGCTTGCTATCTTGTTGTTTTGTTCATCTGGAACATGAGAGACTCAGCCCTACTTAAAAAAAGATCTTCCTCTCCTTAGCTGCGTCACAGCCCCTATGCCTGCTATTTTGAAGTCTGATTGGCCAGAGAGCAGTACTGCTTTCCTTCCTCTGCTTGGTGCTGACCTGCTGCCCTCTTGCTGTTGGAGACTTGCCATCATAATCTGGGATTCTTGAGGATACTGTCACCTGCTGGAGGTTGTCTGTGACCTGTGGTTTCTCTGTTGTTCAAAGGGTTTTATGGGGAAATGTGGAGGGACATGGCTGCCATCTTCACCCAGTCTCATGTCATAACTTGTTACTTTCTAGGCCAGGACTCTTTGTATGTAGATGAGATTCAACAGTTATTTGACGAGCAAGTTGAGAAGTTGAAGGTGTTATTTTGTCCACACACCTTGGACAAGAGGCAAGAAGTGTGAGCATCACAAGGGAGGTAAAGTTGAGTTCTGTGCCACCCACTGACTCCTGACAACCCCTCACCAGTATCATCTGGTAACTGCCCCTGCTTATCCCCTAGGCTTCTTCTCCATCCACCTGCTCCCTGTTTCTCCTCTCTGCTTCCTATAGACTGTGGGACCTGTGCTAATATTTGTTTAAGAAGCTTTTTCTTCTAAATTTATGGGTTATATTTTTTCTTTTTCAAAGTCTTTTTTAGGCTTGTTAGCAAGGCTCTGCTCACACCTTCTAAAATGAGTTGTCAAGTGACCTCCCTTTTTCTCTATTCTAGAATAGTGTGTCCGATGCCCTTTACCATGTGAAATTTGCTGTAGTAAGCTGGAGACACAATCTGTGACAGTTGCATTTTGAGTCAGAAGGTTTTAATTACTGAATTAACTTTCCAGATATAAGAATAGCGATATCTATTAAGTATTATCCAGTCCTGTTGCAAATGCTGATTTAAAATTCCTCTTTTGAGTCTCTTTTCTTTTTTCCTCTTGATTCTCTTACATCTCTTCCTATCCCTAATTTCTATGCTCCTTTTTCTTGTCTTAGATTCATTAGCAGTTTGTTAAATGGATTCTATTCGAGTAATCCATGCTGGATATTTCTGGACATTTCTAGTGCATGTTGGTATTTCATCTCACTCAGTCTAAATTTTTATAATCATCCTTTTGCTTTCTGTTTACTTTTATTTTACTTATTTATAGTGCTGTAATATAAATTGTACCTAAGTTTTTTTAGTATCTAATATAACTGTTAAGGCTAGTAGTTTCCCTCTGAACATTGGCTTAGGTGTATCCAACACGTTTTGACAAAAGAATTTTATTTTATTTAGTTTTAAATATTTCTTGATGTATTGTAAGGCATTTAGAAATATGTTCCTTACCTTTTGAACACAGTCTTTTTCTGTTTTTTACTGAGTTCTAATTATTGTTAGAAAATAGACACTGTGATATCAATCGTTTAAGTTGTTGAGATTTGCTTCTTAGCCAGTATGTGTCTGTGTAAATAGTCTATGGGCCCTTTAAAGAAATAAAGTGTCGAGGCCCACCCTCGTCCAGCAAGGAAAAGGCGCGACACTGGAGCTCTTCTTGTCAGCGGTTTATTCAGGACCTTTTTACAGCAT
>LOEQ01011592.1:25756-39967 GCA_001685075.1 Bramus lutescens
GAGATGGGTTAGTTTAGGATATAAGAACTAGCTAGAAATATGCTTAAGCTATTGGCCAAACAGCATTGCAAATAATGTAGTTTCTGTGTGATTATTTCAGGCCCGAGTGGCTGGGAACAAATGAACTGCCTCTGACTACATGTGACCTATCAAAATTGAAAAAAAAAGATGATATTTTAAAATAGAAAGCTTAATGACAAAAAAATGAGACTGAAGTAGTCAAGTCTCCCAGGAAAAATAAACTCTGGATCAGGACTACTGAATGCTGAAGAACTAACATGAGTTTCCTCAAATGAAGGAACATGTCCAAACTCATCTATAGAAACAGTCCTAAACCAATAATAAAGAATATAATAGAAAACTCCTCAGTGGAATACTTGAAAATCAAATTCAATGATGTGTTAAAAGATTACAGGTGTTGGTGGAACAGCTCAGTGTATAAATCTCTTGTTCCCTGACCTGAATTCAATCCTTGAGACCCAGAGGTAGAAGGAGAAAATTGACTCCCATGAGCTGCCCTCTGACCTCCACATGAACACTATACCACAAATTTGACCCCTCTCACCATGTGTACAAATGATTAAGTCTAATTCTTTGAAAGCTTAAATGATTTTATATTATGATCAAATTATTGAAGGAAAATTTCTGATTTCGATTTATTTTTTGAGTCAAGGTCTCAATGTAGCCCATACTACCTTTGAATCTGATGCAGCTGGGACTAGTCTTCAGCCCTTCCTACCTCTAACCCCCTAAGTGTTGGTACTACTAGTATGGGCCACCATGTCAGCTACTGTTTCTAATCTCATCCAATATGTCTGTGTTCTTTTCAGCTTCCTAGACCATGGTTTTCTCGACTTTCACGGACTCTCAATGTTGGGGATCCTCAGGGTTTACCCACAGCCTTCCTATTGTGTATGTCTTCTTTTGGTGGTCCTATTAACCTTATAGTTTCTTTTTTTCTTCATGATGACCTGGTGTAGGAGGTCCTTCTGTCTATGTGTTGTTTCTATTGGTTAATGAATAAAGAACTGCTTTGAGCCTATGGCAGGGAAGAACAGAACTAGGTAGGGAAAGCTAGTCTGTATGATGGGAGGAAGAAGGGCAGAGTCAGGGGGATGCCATGGATCTGCCACCAGAGATAGACATACTGGAACTTTGTTGGTAGGCCACGACTTCGTGGTGATACACATATTAATAGAAATGGGTTAACTTAATATGTAAGAGTTAGCCAATAAGAAGTTAGAGCTAATGTGCCAAGCAGTGATTTAATTAATACAGTCTCTGAGTGATTATTTCAGTTCTGGGCAGCTGGGTAGAACAAGCGGCTCCTTGAAACAATGATGTCTGCATTGGTCAAATTTCTGTCATTGTCATAAGATACCTGGCATAAACAATTTAAGGGGAGTATTTATTTTGGCTCAGAGTGTCAGATATTTAGTTCATAGTTCTTGGTCAACTGGCAGTGGGCCAATGAACTGGAACTAGAACAGCAAGTGGGAGAAGCTACTGACCTTGTAGCAAATAGACAGTAGGGGTAGAAAAATGGAAATTTTGAACTAGATACAGCCCACAAGGACACCCACATACACCTATACCCCACGACTTCTTGCAGCTACATGCCTCCTACACTTTACATAATCTCCCAGTATAGTGCAAACATTGATCCAGCACTACATGAGCCTTTGAAGGGGACATTTTTATATCCAAACCATAATCTTCTACTCCTGATCCCCAAAGAGGCTCAGAACCATCACACAGTGCAAAATACATTTAGTCCACCTCCAAGACCTCCTAGTCTTAGCAGTCCTAACTTCTCTCCTGGGACTCAGGGCAAACTCTCAGTTTTGTATAAAGGGAAGCATAATCACACTAGCACACAGAAATCATTTCTACTCCAAAAAGCATTTCTTCGTAAAGGAGAAATGGGACCAAACATGGCCTAACCCCAGAAGAGCATTTAATCTTGTATACATGTTATCATGGCATGTGCTCCAACTCGTTTGGTCAGCCTAACTCCTATGGCCTTGCTGTTTGTAGCCCACATGGCCTCCTGTTGGGTTGACCTCACCTTGTACCTGTGGCTTTCTTTGGCAGCTGTTCCATGTAGGCTTTACCTATACAGCTTAACACATTGTCCTCTCAAAGGCAACCTTAAGAGACTCCCACCCTGTCATATGGTTACGTTTCCCAAGGGTTTCCTTTGAAATCCAGGTGAAAGCTTCCATGGCCCCATAACTTTAATTTTGCATTTCTGTGTAAGATGTAAGGTGGGCCTCCAGCTCAAGTTGTGGGTGGAGCTCCTGGACATTTTCATTGAATTTTAGGAAGTCTTTAATTTTTCCCTTTATTTCTTTCTTGACCTACTGATGATTCAAGTGAGCATTGTTTAATTTCCATGTGTTTGTGGGCTTTCTGGAATTAGTGTTGCTGTTGAATTCTAGTTTTAAGCCATGGTGATCTGATAAGATACATGGGGTTATTCCAATTTTTTTTGTATCTGCTGAGGTTTGTTTTGTTACCGAGTATGTCGTCAATTTTTGAGAAGGTTCCGTGAGGTGCTGAGAAGAAGGTATATTCTTTTATGTTTGGATGGAATGTTGTATAGATGTCTGGTTTTTTAAATCAATAAAAATTAGGTAGATCCATTTATTTTGTGTGTATTTTACAAGCATATGTTTAGAAGGGCTATTTGACAAACTAGCATTAGCCACCAACTCTACAAACATCCTTAACAAAAAAAAAAAGGCAATCATGTTGGCCCTTTGCATATAGGCAGTGTTCTATTGCATATCAAATGGCAGAGATATAGTGACAGATTTGGGGGCATAAAGGAGTTAGATTTCTACTGCTATTTAATTGATAAATACCATAGAAGCAGACATGGATGGGTGTCACCACCACCAGAGATTTATAGAATTGAAACCTATGGGCCTATTTACTTAGAAAGTTGAAACTATTAAGAGTATCCTATTGTCATCTATTCATGAATCACTATAGGTTCCTTTGATCCTAATTTCTAAAAGTTGTAGTGAAAAGTTGGAGAAAGAGACCCGGGTAAGACTGGCAGTACATGCCAAGTGAGATCAAGATAGTGCTTTAGAAGATGTTAAGTACTTACAGTGGGCTTCAAGGATGGACATGGTGACAGAAATGGATTACAACATAGTGAGTTTGAACGTTGGGGGATGTGATGAGGCCATCACAGACAAAGCCTGGGTAACCACTCAGAACTGCTCTTCCCACAAGCTACCTGTGTCTGACCATCAAATATTACGTTTAGAGCAGAGTTTGGGTTGATAGTTCAGCTTTGATAAGACTGTGACATATTAAGAATACAAGTCTTGCCAGGCAGCGGTGGTGATGCCTTTAATCCCAGTGCTCAGGAGATAGAGACAGGCAGATCTCTGTGAGTTCTAGATGTCTGTTAAGTCTATTTGAGTCAAAATTTGAGTCTGTTAGTTCTCTTATTTCTCTGTTAATGTTTTGTCTGATTGACCTGTCCAGTTGTGGGAGTGCAGTGTTGAAGTCTCCCACTAATAGTGCATGGGGTTTAATGTATGATTTAATTTTTAGAAGTGTTTCTTTTATGTAGGCGGGTGCCCTTGTATTTGGGGCATAGATGTTCAGTATTGAGATTTCCACTTGATGGATTTTCCTTGTGACTAATACAAAATGTCCTTCTTTGTCTCTTGATTGATTTCAGTTTGAAGTCTATTTTGTTAGCTATTAGGATAGCTGCACCAGCTTGTTTCTTAGGTCCATTTGACTGGAATTTTTTTCCCAACCCTTTACTCTGAGGCGATGTCTGTCTTTGAGGTTGAGATGTGTTTCTTGTATGCAACAGAAGGATGGATTTTGTTTTCATATCCAATCTGTTAGGCTGTATCTTTTTATAGTTCTACTAGTTCAAATAGAGTTGAGTCCATTTTTATTAAGGGATATTAATGACCAGTGATTGCTATCTCCTGTTAATTTAGTTTTTGTTGTTGGTGATGTTAATTTGTGTNAGAACTGCTTTGAGCCTATGGCAGGGAAGAACAGAACTAGGTAGGGAAAGCTAGTCTGTATGATGGGAGGAAGAAGGGCAGAGTCAGGGGGATGCCATGGATCTGCCACCAGAGATAGACATACTGGAACTTTGTTGGTAGGCCACGACTTCGTGGTGATACACATATTAATAGAAATGGGTTAACTTAATATGTAAGAGTTAGCCAATAAGAAGTTAGAGCTAATGTGCCAAGCAGTGATTTAATTAATACAGTCTCTGAGTGATTATTTCAGTTCTGGGCAGCTGGGTAGAACAAGCGGCTCCTTGAAACAATGATGTCTGCATTGGTCAAATTTCTGTCATTGTCATAAGATACCTGGCATAAACAATTTAAGGGGAGTATTTATTTTGGCTCAGAGTGTCAGATATTTAGTTCATAGTTCTTGGTCAACTGGCAGTGGGCCAATGAACTGGAACTAGAACAGCAAGTGGGAGAAGCTACTGACCTTGTAGCAAATAGACAGTAGGGGTAGAAAAATGGAAATTTTGAACTAGATACAGCCCACAAGGACACCCACATACACCTATACCCCACGACTTCTTGCAGCTACATGCCTCCTACACTTTACATAATCTCCCAGTATAGTGCAAACATTGATCCAGCACTACATGAGCCTTTGAAGGGGACATTTTTATATCCAAACCATAATCTTCTACTCCTGATCCCCAAAGAGGCTCAGAACCATCACACAGTGCAAAATACATTTAGTCCACCTCCAAGACCTCCTAGTCTTAGCAGTCCTAACTTCTCTCCTGGGACTCAGGGCAAACTCTCAGTTTTGTATAAAGGGAAGCATAATCACACTAGCACACAGAAATCATTTCTACTCCAAAAAGCATTTCTTCGTAAAGGAGAAATGGGACCAAACATGGCCTAACCCCAGAAGAGCATTTAATCTTGTATACATGTTATCATGGCATGTGCTCCAACTCGTTTGGTCAGCCTAACTCCTATGGCCTTGCTGTTTGTAGCCCACATGGCCTCCTGTTGGGTTGACCTCACCTTGTACCTGTGGCTTTCTTTGGCAGCTGTTCCATGTAGGCTTTACCTATACAGCTTAACACATTGTCCTCTCAAAGGCAACCTTAAGAGACTCCCACCCTGTCATATGGTTACGTTTCCCAAGGGTTTCCTTTGAAATCCAGGTGAAAGCTTCCATGGCCCCATAACTTTAATTTTGCATTTCTGTGTAAGATGTAAGGTGGGCCTCCAGCTCAAGTTGTGGGTGGAGCTCCTGGACATTTTCATTGAATTTTAGGAAGTCTTTAATTTTTCCCTTTATTTCTTTCTTGACCTACTGATGATTCAAGTGAGCATTGTTTAATTTCCATGTGTTTGTGGGCTTTCTGGAATTAGTGTTGCTGTTGAATTCTAGTTTTAAGCCATGGTGATCTGATAAGATACATGGGGTTATTCCAATTTTTTTTGTATCTGCTGAGGTTTGTTTTGTTACCGAGTATGTCGTCAATTTTTGAGAAGGTTCCGTGAGGTGCTGAGAAGAAGGTATATTCTTTTATGTTTGGATGGAATGTTGTATAGATGTCTGGTTTTTTAAATCAATAAAAATTAGGTAGATCCATTTATTTTGTGTGTATTTTACAAGCATATGTTTAGAAGGGCTATTTGACAAACTAGCATTAGCCACCAACTCTACAAACATCCTTAACAAAAAAAAAAAGGCAATCATGTTGGCCCTTTGCATATAGGCAGTGTTCTATTGCATATCAAATGGCAGAGATATAGTGACAGATTTGGGGGCATAAAGGAGTTAGATTTCTACTGCTATTTAATTGATAAATACCATAGAAGCAGACATGGATGGGTGTCACCACCACCAGAGATTTATAGAATTGAAACCTATGGGCCTATTTACTTAGAAAGTTGAAACTATTAAGAGTATCCTATTGTCATCTATTCATGAATCACTATAGGTTCCTTTGATCCTAATTTCTAAAAGTTGTAGTGAAAAGTTGGAGAAAGAGACCCGGGTAAGACTGGCAGTACATGCCAAGTGAGATCAAGATAGTGCTTTAGAAGATGTTAAGTACTTACAGTGGGCTTCAAGGATGGACATGGTGACAGAAATGGATTACAACATAGTGAGTTTGAACGTTGGGGGATGTGATGAGGCCATCACAGACAAAGCCTGGGTAACCACTCAGAACTGCTCTTCCCACAAGCTACCTGTGTCTGACCATCAAATATTACGTTTAGAGCAGAGTTTGGGTTGATAGTTCAGCTTTGATAAGACTGTGACATATTAAGAATACAAGTCTTGCCAGGCAGCGGTGGTGATGCCTTTAATCCCAGTGCTCAGGAGATAGAGACAGGCAGATCTCTGTGAGTTCTAGATGTCTGTTAAGTCTATTTGAGTCAAAATTTGAGTCTGTTAGTTCTCTTATTTCTCTGTTAATGTTTTGTCTGATTGACCTGTCCAGTTGTGGGAGTGCAGTGTTGAAGTCTCCCACTAATAGTGCATGGGGTTTAATGTATGATTTAATTTTTAGAAGTGTTTCTTTTATGTAGGCGGGTGCCCTTGTATTTGGGGCATAGATGTTCAGTATTGAGATTTCCACTTGATGGATTTTCCTTGTGACTAATACAAAATGTCCTTCTTTGTCTCTTGATTGATTTCAGTTTGAAGTCTATTTTGTTAGCTATTAGGATAGCTGCACCAGCTTGTTTCTTAGGTCCATTTGACTGGAATTTTTTTCCCAACCCTTTACTCTGAGGCGATGTCTGTCTTTGAGGTTGAGATGTGTTTCTTGTATGCAACAGAAGGATGGATTTTGTTTTCATATCCAATCTGTTAGGCTGTATCTTTTTATAGTTCTACTAGTTCAAATAGAGTTGAGTCCATTTTTATTAAGGGATATTAATGACCAGTGATTGCTATCTCCTGTTAATTTAGTTTTTGTTGTTGGTGATGTTAATTTGTGTGTTTTTACCTTCTTTGAGATTTCTTGCTGTGAGATTATCAATTGTCTGTTTTTGTTGATGTAGCCAACTTCCTTGGGTTAGAGTTTTCCTTCTAGTACTTTGTGCCCACTAGCTATTTTAACTTATTTTAATCTATTTATACTCATTTATGTTTTGCCATGGGTCCTTTTACCTTACTTTAATTCTTTATGTTGTACTTTCCTGCTTTCTCCATGTCTGGCTAGCTGGTTCCTGGTATTTCCCTGTTGTCTCTTTTTCTTCCTTGAGCCTAAGCTCCTCCCCTTACTAACTCTCCCTGCTCAGAAGTTCCACATACACCTCTTCTCTTGCTATAGGCCATTCAGTTTTTTATTGGACCAATCAGGTGCCTTAGGCAGGCAAGGTCATACAGCAACACACCTTTATATAATTAAACAAATGCAACACACCTTTACATAGTTAAAAAATTCTACAACATAAACAAATACAACATATCTTTACATAGTTAAATGTAATACATCTTTGCATAGTTAAACAAATGTTCCACAACAAGAAGGCTGGGAATTAGAGATGATTAATGACCTAGTAATGGGACAGGCCATATCCAGTTTCCACAACCAGGACCAGAGGTGGCTAATACTCTAAATGACCCTTATATTATCTGTTTAGCCAGGGCTCCCCCAGCTCCCACATCCAGGACTAAAAAATACCTAAATGACCCTTACATTATCTGTTTAGCCAGGGCTCCCCCAGCTCCTACATCCAGGACTGAAGGTATCTAATAGTCTAAATGACCTTTATATTATCTGTATATCCAGGTGCTCTCCCAACCTCCTGCAACTAGGACCAGAGGTGGCTAATAGCCCAAATGACCTCTGCACTAGCTGTATGATGGAGACCATGCCAGATCCTTCCTTAGGCCCTTAATTACTACAGGCAGCCTTTCTCTAGAACCCACTTTCTTGGAAGAAATGACATGTACTTTGAGTTGAATTTTGATGTGATTATACCTCCTTGTGCAGCAGGGATTATATTATACCAAGAAACTTCCCCCCAGGTTGTACTGTGTTTAAATATGCTGGCAATAAACCACCTGGTATTAAACTCTCTAGAAGTTTGAACCAGACCACTTAGGTCAGGTTGGACAGAGTTTCCATTCTCACCTCTTCATGGATCCCTTTACTGTCAGCCATGATGCCCATAGGGACCCTGGTAGCATCAATGATCATGCCGCCCCTGGATAGTGCAATATGGCCTGGATGAGCCACAGGGGTGGTGGCACCATCACTGTCAGTTAGACAGGGACACTGGCCCTGCAAAGCCTGCGGGTGTGTGGCCAGTTTTCTGGGTCCTTGCTTGGACAGCAGCACTAATTCCTTAGTGCAGTTGGAGCTGCCAGGGTGGGGCAGATTGAGAGAGTGACAATTCCCATGTCCTGGAGCTGTCTTCACCCATTTTGTACCGCTAGTCCTTTCAACGCATTTGAAGTCAATTTCTTCTTGAAATGCCGTTTCAGTTTGTCACCAGTGACTGGATTTGAAACAACCCAAATCTTTTTTTGTTTTCTTGGCTAGAAACTAACATCATGGCAATAAAACTACCACAGAAGTTGGTTATTTATAAAGAAGTGGAATATACTAACATAGAAAAACAAGACTCTCTTCATAAGTTTGGCAAATAGAATTGCTCTTTGAATGGACACTTGTCAAAAATTCCATCCAAAAGTAAACCTTTTCCCCATTATGTCCCAGTTTAAGGCAAACTTAATTTATGGAGGCAGTTTTTTTTTCACTTTCTTCTTTCTTGTTCCTTTTTTACATTTGGTACCTGTCCTACACATGAACAAACAACTGATGTTGCTTAGTGCAAGACTGACAGCTTGCACCCCAATAAAGGAATGAAGCATTTAGGTTTGGGCTTTTAGACTAACATCCTTCTGAAAGCAGAGTCTGAATAAAAGGCTTTAGCTCAAGCAGATTTTGTGGCAAAGTAACTGGGCTGTGAATGGGAAACTCCTGTGGTCATGGGTGGCGCCATAAGACCATTTGATCACATGGAGAACACTTATTGGAAGGTTTCATCTTAAGGAGGAGGGAGGCAATTAACTTGCTTTTCCTGTCTCCAGTGGATGGGCATTGCCCCAGGGGTATACTGTTCTCCCTTGAGTGTATCAAGGCATGGAGAGACTAGGGAGCACCCACATCAGATTCTGAGAGCTTGAACTAGGGAGCACCCACATCAGATTCTGAGAGCTTGAAACTAGGGAGCACCCACATCAGATTCTGAGAGCTTGAGAAAGAGGTGGGTAAAACCACTGTGAGACTGGACCCTGACTATGACTGAGCTCAGGATGGAGCCAAGTAGGATTGGGGACTTTGTCTGAGTGTCTGACACAGGCAAATAGTATTTAGTTGAAAAGATTTTAGATTAAATGGGACAAAATTATTCATAATGAAAATTATCTTATTTGAAGATTCTGTGCTCCTTTTGGCTGCTCGTATCTGGATTTCCACACTTGGTATAAAGACGACTTATCGGAGTGAGAGATCATTGACTAACTTAATTAAATATAATAAATCTGATGTTTCAACACTAGGTGGGGTGATTAATTCTGTATTCCCGAATCTAGCCTCATTCGGAATATACCCCTGGGTCTCTTTATTCTTACATTTATAAATTATGGATTCAATGAATGTAATTGTTTGCTGAAAATGTCCGTATAATATGTCCATGCTTACTCGCTTTAAACAGATAATCTTCCCCATAGAACGAGAATGGAGACAAAGAAAGCCTTTTGTTATTGCATCTTCAGGTTTGTTATTCTTTAGCTTAGTGACGGCAGAAGCATTAAAGGTTTACAGGGGTAAGACTTTCATAAGCTTAAATCAGGAAGAGACAAAAGGGAAAGGCGACGGGAGTGAAATGAAAAGATCTGGCAACAAAGGACAATGAAATGTCTTTCATACAGAGGCAGGATTAACACAGAAGCCCCTGCACTGGTGGATCAGCAGAGAGCCTATGCTGCTTTCATCTCTACTCTATTCAACGTCATGATCTCTAATATTTTCAACTTGACAGGACCTAAAATAACATAGGAGAACACCTCCTGAGTGTGGCTGTGAATGATGGCCCAGACGAGGTGGGAAGACTCGCCTTAACTCTGAGTTTTACTTTCCAGGGGTTGAGGTCTTGTCTGCATAAAAAGGAGAAAGCAATTGGGTACTAATATTCATCTCTCTGTTTCCGGATGGCAGAGGCCTTGTGACCTGCTGCCTCCTCAAATCCCTCCTGCCATAGCTTCTGCCCCATGGACTGTGCCCTTGAACTGTGAGCTGAAATAAACTCTTCCTTCCTGAACTTGCTGTAGTCAGATATTTGATTGCAGTCACATGAAAAGTAACTGATGTGAAAGTGTTCAGCATCTTTCTATTGCCTTTAATATCAAGCCTCAAACAAGCCATTTAAAGCCCTCACAAGAAAATTCCACATTGCTTTCCTAGTCCTGCTGCCCAGAACATGCTTAAAGGAATATTGCTCCAACTTACTTGGTCAGGGTGCTTTAAAATTTTAATCCAGTATTCCACATCAAATGTCTGTGTTATTTACATTTCACAGATGAGAGAACCGAGGGTACAAGCTCAAGAACCTGCTCGCCCCAGCCATCAACTAACAAATGGGAGAGCCAAGATTTAAGCCCAAAGTTGGCTCTGAACTTGGCTTCTTCACAGTCCTCCTCCTGGCTGCTTGACTGCTATCGGAACGTGACCTTACTCTATTCCTGTGTGCTTTCTTTCTTCCCTGTGCAGAGTAGGCAGTTTCCTCTTTTCAATTTCTTTAAATCACACCGGTTCTTTAAGACTGAAAAAGAGATTGAATCTGTTCCCCAGTGTTCCCCATGAGTCCATCAGTCACATGGAATCTCATGTTTATGGCTATAGGTGTATAAGTCAGGAGAATCCTGTTGACAACTGTCACCTACCACCTCCATGAAAATGATCTATGTAGACTTCTCGCTAATATCAACACTTCTTTCCTGAAAAATGGAGCTGGATTTGTTTATGTGTTAGAAACATATAGCTTCTATATTGTGGCAAAGCTGAAAATCAAGAGAAGAGTATTTTGGTGAATTATTCCCCAGAGGATAGAAACTATGACTTCCTTTGTCACCTCTTTGGATCTCCTGTGTTTTGTGTATAGTTAGAGCTCAGTATTCAATGCTCTGAGTTAAAGTCAAGGACTGTGATGATGTGGGTTGTCACAGCTTCATTTCTATTATTTATTAAAATGAAAATTTAATGTACAGTCCATATTCCACATAAATGCAGGTTGGCAATTTTAATAGCAGATCTGACAGGTAATTTAAAAAGTGCTAAGAATTACAGTGTGCTGCCAGAACTTTTTCTATCTTCTCCTTTTGCATATGGAAGATTGTATTTTCTTAGCAGGTTTCCAGGGGACCTGTCACAGTGTTAATTATAAGTATGTGGCTATAACTACAATGGAAAAGTCTGCACCGTCGCAAACTTCTAATGGTCTTTCTGAAGCTGTGATGGAAGACAGCTGCGATAATAGTGTTATTTGTGTCCATTTCATCTGGGAACTCTTTGTCCAAAAACAAGCCACAGAGAGTCTGTCCAGAGGCCAACATGTTGGTGGTGCAGTTGGCCCCTCTCTGCCCTTGACATCAGGCACTTATGGTGACAGTCACTTTCTTGGGAAGGTGGCAGGAGATATGGAAGGGTGCCTTGCTTATGCTGAATTTCAGGGAATTCCTTTCCATATTGTGGTCAGAATCTTAGCCCCTTCCTGTTTTATAAAAGTTAAATGTTATTAAGTCCCAAGATTGACAGTGGAATTAATAGCTTGCTCAGGAATGCTGGTTAATTTTTGTCAGCTTAACACAAATTTGAACATACCAGGGAAGAGAGATTGTGGTGGAACAATTTTGTATACTATAAATGCGTACTGCTCTCATTGTCAATAAAAAGCCAATTGGCTAATAGCTAAGCGGAATTTTCAAGGCAGAGAGAATGCTAAGAAAAAGGAGGGTAGAGTCAGTGGAAACATCAGCAAGGTGGAAAGGAAGCAGAAAACATGCAGGAGAGGTAAAAGTCACAAACCTTGGGATAACACACAGATGAAGAAAAATGGGTTAATTTGAGTTGCAAGATCTAGTTAGCAATAAGCCTGAGCTATTGAACCAGGCTTTATAATTGATAATAAATCTCTGAGCACTTATTTGGAAAGCAACTAGTGGAACATAGCTAATAATGGTCCCAAAGAAAAACTTTGCCTACAAAGGATTTCAATTGAGAACTTTTCTCCTCCAGCTAAGTCTGTGGGTATATCAGTAGGTGAACTATCACACAGTGGATAGCATCATCCCTGAGCAGGTAGGTATAGGCTATACAAGAAAGGAAACTAATCAAGTGAGGAAGAATAAACCAGTAAGGAGCGTTCCTCCACGGTTTCTGCTTTAAGCTCCTGCCTTGAGTTCCTGGTTTGGCTTCCCTCAATAATGAACAGTAATCTGTAAACTGAGATAAACACCACTCTCCATGTTACTTTTGGTCATGGCATTTATCACAGCAAAAGAAAGCAAAGTGGGACACCAGGCTGCCCCAGACCCAATGTGTCATGTGTGTGTAAGGGTTACAGTCAAAAATAATTTTGCTAAGAAATTACCCTCCCAATGGTAGAGTCTATAATGTACAAATAAGTGGGCAGAACCTATTTTCTCTACTGCTACTTGGTTATGTCTATTTCTTCACTTTTGCAGTGGTTCCTTTAGAAGGTCGTCACCTCTTAGATAAAATGAACATCAGACTCTGCCTTTTCTCATTCTTCCCAAGCAGTTGCCATGGGTGAGAACAGCTTTCACCTGTGTGTGAGGGCCAACCTACAATTTTTAATTGTAACTGTGAGATTCAAAAGCTATTAATGGAGCAAGAGAATGCATTTAGCAATTTTCTGACCATTTGATAACTTGCAAGATGTTAAGATATTCTGAAACTTATTGTTTTTGTTTCCTGAGTGTCATTATTTTGTGGCATGGGGGTGGAGGGGGATGATGGGGGTATGGTCAAGATGACATAACATTGAGCAAGAATGTCACTCAAGGGGCTGGATAGGTGGCTCCGTGGTTGAGAGCACACACTGCTCTTGCAGAGGTCTCAGTGTAGCTCAGGGTCTCCTGTAACTCCAGCTCCAAGGTAGCTGATGCTATGCTCCATCTTTGCCTCCTTAACATTCTTGTGCACGTACCCTCCCCACACATATGCATAATTAAACATTTTTAAAGTGACAAATTATATCACTTAGCTATCCTGGTGGGGGACTGGGAAGACTTTCCCACTCATCAGGTGGGTGTATGGGGTGGGACTTACACCTTTATTTTAATATATTTAAAATTACAACTTTAATGCATACTTTAAGAAAATGTCTTAGTAGTAAAAGACACACCTCCTGAGAACTCTGGAACTAATGCTTTAATCGAGTGCCTCCCAGACATTAATATGCACGTGAGTCCCCTGAGATGCTATTAAAACGCAGATCAGGTCCAGCCTGAAGCCTCATTTCTAACAAGCTCTCAGGTGAGCCTGATGCTGCTGTCTGGCCTCTGCATCTACACCCTGGGTGGGAAGAAGCTTAATTACAGCAGACTTCTTTATCACCATGAGAGCATTTGTATTTTCATTTTCCCCTGAGCCTATCTAGAGTGTAGTTGTGTAGATATCCTGATCTCCCTTCCCTGACTTGGCTTTAGAATTCAGCTATGGAAACCTTTGCTACTCAAATCATGACCTGCAGAACAACAGCTACTGCTTCCACTGCTCTGCTGCTGACATCACTTGGCAGTTAGTTGGCTAGAAATTTGAAATCTTAGGCTCCTCCCTATAGAGAGAGACTGCTCATTTGTTCCTGTCTGCCCAGACCCAAAATAATCACACAGAAACTATATTAATTGTAATATTGTTTGGCCAATAGCTTAAGAATATTTCTAGCTAGCTCTTTTATCTTAAACTAACCCACTTCTATTATTTTATATTTTACCATGAGGCTGTGGCTTACCAGTAAGGTTCCTGGACATCTGTCTCCTTCAGCCGCTACATGGCATCTCCTTGACTCTACCTACTGTGTCTCTATATCCCTTCCAGCCCTGCAATAGGCCCAAAGCAGCTTCTTTATTAACCAATGGTAATAAAACATATTCACAGCATACAGAGGGGAATCCCAAATCATC
>LOEQ01011593.1:6550-29755 GCA_001685075.1 Bramus lutescens
TTTTTTTAAAGGAAATTGATGAGTATTATCACAATCTCAGTCATATACGAACTCTTGGCTTATAGGTGCTTGCTTCCTTCTTTAATTATGATAAAATAGTCTTGGTTTTCACATTCCTTTGATTTTGATTAGCACCAAACTTTGATTCTCCTTGTGAACCATTAGATATTTTTATGGATAACTATGTCAGCATTCACTTCTGCTGGAGAAAAAAATTCCAAAGGCTAAACATGGGAAAAATGAGCTTTAGACAGTCAGGGCTGTGACACTGATCAGCTGCAGGGAAGGACAGGGTTGTGTGCACCACACTGAGAAGAATTCTGAAAGCATCACAGAAACAAAAGTGTGTAAGCAAGGTGAGCTCTAAATTAGTCTGGAGGTGAAGTGAGGCCCTAGGGTTACATACTTGATTTTATCTAAATGCTCTAGAGTAACAGAACTTATAGAATGAATCTATTCTTATATATAGAAAGTGATTTTATTACAATGACTTATTGGCTGTGGTCCAATTACAACAATGGCTGTCTACGAATGGAAAGTCCAAGAAACCAGTAGTTACTCAGTCCACGAGGATGGATGTCTCATCTGGTCATCAGTATACTGGAATCCCAAAGAAGAAGAATCTAAGGCCAGTTAAGGAATGGACTTGCTAATGAGGTAAGAGCAAGCAGGTAAAGAGAAAAAGCTTTCTTTTTGCATGTTCTTAAAGAGGATTCTGGCAGAACATTGAACAAATGGATCTTTTCACTTCAAAAAATCTGGATTAAAGGTTTATCTTCTCACCTCAGAGATCTAGATTAGAAGTGGAACTTCCCAATTCAAGTTAGAAAAAAAAATCTCTTACAGGTATGCTTTGCCATTTTGGGATTTTAGTTATTTACAGATGTAGTCAAATTGACAATCAAGAATAGCCATCGTGTGCTTGTAATTCTCCTTTTTTTCTTACATTGTATTTTATGAAAGAAATATGCTTCTTTTAGAACTGTAAAAATTATAAGAATTCAGTCTTCACCTTTTTTATTGTCTAGTTACTTCTTCTTATCCCTTGGGGGAGCTGGCAGATGTCTTGTTCCTTGATGACAGGGTCATGGCTATATAAGTGTTCTTAACCATGAAGCAGAGTATGTGTCCATCAAAGTGACATTTCTGGCATCTGGGATTTTATGCCTTCATTTCCCCGGATACGCAGATGTGCCAAAAAAAACTGCTTATTACCTTTTCAGGCCAATTTATATGGACTATATACTCAGAAGATGCAGAAAGAAGAGCGGGATGGCTCCCACCTCTGCTTTGTGTTCCTAGAACGTTAAGCCTAGAGTTTTGTTTTGTTTTGTTTTCTCAAGACAGGGTTTCTCTGTAGCTTTGGAGACTGTTCTGGAACTAGCTCTTGTACACCAGGCTGGCCTCGAACTAACAGAGATCTGCCTGCCTCTGCCTCCCGGGTGCTGGTATTAAAAGTGTGTATCACCACTGCCCGGCTAAGCCTAGATTTTTAAAGATATGAGAAAAAAATGCTCTGAATTCCATGCACATTCATTCAGTCTCTAGAGTTGTGCTAGATTCGAGCAGAGTCTGATATCTAAAGAGAAGCAAGTTATAGAACAAGAAGGCTCAAGCTTGGGAGAATACTCCTGAAACAATTGACAATTACACAATCATTTATTGTTTCTGACCCAATGCGTTGAGACTCTGAAAGAACCAAAATACATTCTGCATGTTTCTGCCAACTATGCTTGGGGCTGAGCCTGCTGTTTACTTAGGGGAAAACACAGGATGCTAACTAGATTCTGTGTGGTGAGCTTAGGCTAAAGTAGTAACACTTAGAGGTAACTGGTGGCTTTTAGCCCTGGAATCTGGGATTCTCAACACTTGAGGCAATTGGTAGAGTTGAGAAGCATTGCCTCTCTCTGCAGTATACTGATTGTTTGGGGGGATGAGATTATATAGTGTTGCAGGAGAGAGGCTTGTTGGTTCCCAGCTGCCCTGTTAGCTTAGCCCTGAAATAACCACACAAAGACTGTATTAAGTAAATCACTGCTTTGCCCATTAGCTCTAGCTTCTTAACTGGCTAACTCTTACATCTTAATTTAACCCATTTCTATTAATCTGTATATCACCATGAGGTCGTGGCCTACCAGCAAATTTTCAGTATGTCTGTCTCCGGAGGCGGATCCATGACTCTGCCTTCTTCCTCCCAGCATTCTGTTCTGTCTTCCCCACCTATCTAAGTTCTGCCCTATCAACAGGCCAAAGCAGTTTCTTTATTCATTAATAGTAATCACAGTACACAGAGGCCACTCCCACATCAATATAGGAATATAGAAAGCAGAAAACCCATGATAGATTCTATAATTATACCAGAGAGTGTAAAGTTGAGGTGAGGAGTGAGCAATTCTGAGATTTGATTTATTGGTCTTTTCCTGATGAAAATGAATCAAAATGTCTTGATTTTCAGTTCCCTTTGACATCTCTCTGAAGCTTTGATATGATGAGAGTTTATTAGAGTAGTCAGTTTTTCCAAGATGAAAGAAGTCAGAGTTCTCCTTTTCAAAGACCAGAGTAACTCCTTGTTGAACCTGAGCCACCCCGGGCGCTTCACAATTCAGAACTACATTTTGGACTTCATCTTCTCATATTTTCTCTATGACAATGGTTGGAATTAGAAAATATGTATTGAGGGGATGTTGAGATGGCTAAGTAGTAAAAGCAGATATTGCTATGTGTTTAGAAGACTCAAGATGGATTCCCAGAACCCACACCAGTAAGCCCACCACTACCTGTAGCTATGGCTCCAGGGGTTCCTGTGTCTCTACTTCAGTGGGCATCTGTACAAATGCCCACAAAGAACCTTTCCCCCACACGCACACAATTAAATTTAAAAAAAAAAACTTTAGAGGATAAAGAAAGCAAGGCTTAAGTTTGATACTGCGTTTCCAATGAACTTATTGCACTGAATTTTGGTCTATGGATTAGGTCCCAAAGCTTCAGGCTAGCCTGAATCGACACGCCTACAAATATATACCTCAGATGCCCTCCCACCCTAGGATCGGATTCCTCACCGTTAATATCCTGCCACAATTCCACTCATCATGTTCAGGGAGAGAGGAACAGCACCAGAAACCTTAATTTTCAGCACTGGCTTGTGCCATGGTGATGCTTACAATCAGGACCTGAGAGAATGACCTATTTTTGGGTGAACAATTGTACTTAACTGTAATTATTTTCCATTAAAAACCCTATTATCTCAGTTACTCGTTTTGGTTGACTAGCTCTTCTGTATTTCTCTCCTCCTACTTCACCCACAGAATAATTTCCACATAAGAAAAGAAACATTGTATTTTGGGTATGATAATTGGTAATTATATGGTTCTTTTCTCCTGGTTCCCTGTGTGCTTTCAACATAGCACTGGGGACTAAGCAATGAGCTCAGAGCCCCACTCAGCACGGTTTGTTGATCAATAGACTTCCAAGAACATCCTCCTTCACTTGACAGCACTACTTTCTCCTCACAGTGGGACTCCAGTCCTGTTCCAGGGCTGAAATGCCGGAAGAATACTCTCTCCCTGACTCAAAGCTCATGACCTGGTTTTAGTTTAAAACGAGTCATCCTCCAATAGGAGAGAACAATATAAAAGTGGCTCAGGTTCCAGGGATAGGTGTTGGAAACTCTCAGCTGGTGTTCAGGGTCTCAGAAAACCTTGATCACTGTAACTCTGATCAGGGGCAGCAGGAGGTGTGAGCAAACTGTGGTGTGGCCAGCAGAATTGTACCATCTTTCCTCAACACATGGGACACAGTGTACAGGACAGGCTGCTTGGTTGTTGTCCTACCCATATCTTAGTCAAAACACATTCTGCTAAATTCCTTTCCAAGATGGAATTCACTTTCTCCTACTTCATCTTTCTCTTTTGACCATGGTCTCATATGTCCATGAACAGAGAGTTTCCGGGGCTGGGGAAAGGAACACACACAAGTCTAGCAAATGCTTCAGTAATTCTGACTTTCAAATCAGATAGGAGTGTGGGGGTAAGAGCAGTCTTGGGAGTAAATCCTAAGAAACAAGACCAGGTGGGTGATAAGAAAATTTTAAAGCAATATGTCTGGGGAAAGAGACTTCGGGTGGCCAGCAGTTCCTGGGTCAGAGCTGTTGACAGGTCCGTGAGAAAGCTGGTTTGTGGTTAGACTAATTAATGCTGTCCACGGCTATGCCAGCATAGTCTAGTAGTCACAGGCTAACCACTTCTTTCTGAAAAGAAATCTATGCATCTTTCTATTACCCCTAATGTGTCTGAAGGCTTAAAATCATAGACCGTGTATAGGTAGAAGTTCAAGCAGATGGGTTTGTGTTGATTTTTCATGGAAACCCAGTGATCTCTCCAGGCTTCCTGCACTATGGACAATCCTGACAGTCTGTCCAACTGTTCTCCCTGAGCTGGGAAGAGGACTAAGGAAGAGAAAGGGGAAGACTGGATGTGTTAATGTACAAGACTGCAGGAAAACTGCCCTCAGGTCAGGCTACAGGAGAGGTGGCTCAGCAGTAAAGGGGTTTACTGGTCTTGCAGAGGACCCAGGTTCTATTCCCAGAGCCTACATCAGGTGATCCATAAGCACCTCCCTCTACCTCCAGTTCCAGGTTATACCATAATTACTGGCCTCCTCAACCTCCTGAACATACAGAGAATGTACAAGCTCATGCAAGCACACACACATACACACAGACACACAGACACACACACACATAACTAAAAGTAATTAAATAAAATATTTAAAAAAAACCCACTTAAACACCTATTGAAGACTGTGTTCTAGAATCTATATTTGTACAAGATTAAAAGGCAGAAAGGGCTGCAGATTTGGCTTATCTGTTAAAGTGATTGCCTCACAGCTTTAGGGCCTGAGCTTGAATCCCCCCACATGAATGTAAAAAATATTGTTGTGGTAGTGAGTACGCATAAACCCAGGACTAAGGAAGCAGGGGTCAGTATCAATAGATCCTTGGGCTCACTGACCAGCCAATCAAGCTGAATCGGTGAGTTCTAGGCCAATGAGAAAGTATGGCCCATAAGAGGTAGACTGTATTTCAGCGTGACACCCAAAGCTGTCTGTCCTCTGTCCTCCATTTGTAAGTGCACACATGTGCTACTGTGTGCTTGTGTGCACACACACATGTTGTGGAATATTAGTGAAAAATGTGTTGCATTCTTTTATGCTGTGGAATATTTGTTTAATGATGTAAAAATGTGTTGCATTCTTTTATGCTGCATTTGTTTAACTCTGTGAAGCTGTGTTGCTTTGCCTGCCTAAAACACCTGATTGGTCTAATAAAGAGCTGAATTGCCAAAAGGTTGGCAGGAGAAAGGATCAACAAAGCTCGCAGAAAGAGAGAATAAATTGGAGAAGAAATCTAAGGAAGAAGAATGTGGAGTAAGAAAAGAGGTAAGGAGGATGCCAAGGGCCAGCCACACAGCCACACAGCCAACCAAGGAGTCAGAAGGAAAGAAAGATACATAGAATAAAGAAAAGTAAAAAGCCCAGAGGCAAAATATAGTTAAAGAGAAGCAGGATAATCTAAGTCAGAAAAGCTGGCTAGAAGCAAGCCAGGCTAACGCTGGGCATTCCTAAGTGGCAATAAATCTCCGTGTATTTATTTGGGAGCTGGGTAGCCGGCCCCCAAAGAGTAAAAATAAACACACACACACACACACACACACACACACACACACACACACTAAAGTAATAAAAAAAGTCTAGCTCAAGTTCAGTCAACATGATTTTTTTTTGGTGTGTGTGTTTGTTTGTGTGTGTTTTCCATTGCTGGGGATGGAATCCAGGGCCTTCCGCAGACCAGAAAATTGCTCAGTCATAAAGCTTCTTCCCAGGGCCTGACATGGGAGTTCATGAACACATGGTGGAGACTAGTCACACACAAAAGAAAAAAAGAAAGAAAGAAGAAGCCTGAACTATTTATATCTTACTTCGATTAGCTTTTATTTTGTTTAATTTATAAATTAAACTAGACATTAAAGATGATAAATGGCATCAAAGTGGTCTTTCTAAAAATGTTGTTATTTATTACTATTTGAGAGAAAACTGGAGAATTCTAAAACAACTGTTAGCTCTTTTGTAACCAAAACCTCGAGGATTCTCTGCTGGTCACATTCTGGACTTTGAGAAGCTCTTGGTATTGTGGGAAAGAAGAGCAAGCACAGGCAAGAGTCTCGCCAAAGATTGGAAATGAGTTTTACAACAGAGCTTTCTGTTTGGGAAGGCGTTTCTTTCAAGTCTCAGGCAGCTGTAACATTTACCCAACAGACCAACTAATGTTTTAATGCAGGCTAAAAGTACACCTGGCATCATTTTAGGTATGGAAACTTTACTGACAAAATTGGATTGAAAAATGTTTTGTCTTAAAAATATCATATATGCCGGGTGGTGGCGGCTCATGCCTTTAATCCCAGCACTTCAGAGGCAGAAGCAGGCAGATCTCTGTGAGTTAAAGGCCAGCCTGTTCTACTAAGTGAGTTTCAGGACAGCCCAGACTGTCCCACAGACAAACTCTGTCTCAAAAACTAATATACATATATATGTGTGTATATATACATATATATGTATGTGTGTGTGCACGTGTGTGTGTATCTTATATATTTTAAAGATTTTTTTCCTGTAAGCTTGTTTTTCCAGAAGCAGTACTAATAGTTTCCAACATATATTCACTACATCAGAATAGAACTCTGCTCAAACTGAAGTTTTACTGAAGCTGAAGCAGCTGGATTTATATTAGGAAGGCTAAATTAGGGTTTCAGTGAAATCAGTGTAAACAAAACTCTAAATTCACATACCTAGAAGGAATTCGGTTGACAAAAAAATTGAAATGTGTGTCTCGTTTTGGTAAACACAAGTTGATTCCCATGTTCTCTTAAATTATGATAATTATAGGTACTTTCCTCCAAAGACTATGTTTTCGTGGTTCCTATCTCATCTGTTACTATAATGTTGCTGTGAGGGACAGGTGTAACAGCCTTCAATTTACGGATGAAGAAAGTGAGGCGCAGATGGCCACCTTTGCCTACAGAGAAGTTGGGCTACCATGCTGGCGTCTATGATGCTGATGTTGAAGGACTTGCTTGAGTGGGAGGGCGAAAGTATATAATACTTGGCAAATGGTCATTGTCCCTTGACTGTGCTTGACTGACAGCTTTCCCCCTTGCTTCAGAAATGTATAGAATTGGTCAGCTTTTACCAGGTCAGCCATCCTAAGGAGGCAAAGCTTCTGTACCTTGCCTCCTACCTTCTAGTGTAATGGGAACCGATGAAGGGACCAGCCGCAGCATCCACCATTAATCCCCAAAGAGAGTTTTCCTCAGAAACTAGGATTGAAGTGGTTATCTCCATTTGCCCCAGCAGATCAGTAATGGAATCACGTTAGTAGTCTCTGCATTAATGTATCGGCAGGGGCTGGCCTGGTCCAGGTGGACAAAATGACTCAAGGCGATGGGGAGCAATGCTACAGTGTCCTTAGGCATACTCAGTGAAACATGGGGGACATCAGAGCAACAGGTGGGGGAACTGCACAGAGGTATGTGTGTTATCTATAGTCGACTGCTCTAAATCTTGCAGCTTCAAGCACAGCTACTTATTTGTTGTGGTTCTGTATTTTAAATCGAGTTTAGCTGGGCAGCCTCCCCCTTGGCTTAGGGATTCCTTGATCAATTGATTTCTACCAGTGTCTTGCCTGAGGCTCTCTGACTTAAGAGGGCCTCCACTCTGTGTGCCTGGAAGTTAGTCAAGGCTGTCTGCTGGAGCTTTTTGCTCTCCTCCCATGCCCTCTTCAGCCAAATAGCCTGGTCCTTAGTTTTAAGTACATCAGTATCTCACAAACATACCCCACAAACACTTGCAGGTCTTTGCTGGGATCAAATTATCAAGACACATCTTGACATGGAGCCGGCGTGGGAGCGGGTTACACTGAGGCCCTGGAAGACTGAGCCATCGGTTCCTTTCAGTAATAATTCACACAGCAAGCAACACAGTAGCTATTGTTGCTGTACTTCAGGGATGATGAGATGGTCAGGCTTACAAAGCTGCCTTCTGCCTTCCTCTCACATAAACTAGATGCATCCTTGTACCTGCAGCTTTCATTCCCTCCCAGGGAAAAGCCTATATCACCAGCTCCTTGCTTGAGTTTGCAGGGTTATCGTCCATAGAGTATCTTAGAAAGCCTGTGTGAAGATATTGTGTACTATTTTATATAGAGTACAAAATGCAGATGCCACACTCTGGGATTTTCAAACCTTATGGTCCACTGGGGAAGATGGGCAGATACAGAAAACAGTATCGATGACAACGAAACTTAGAGTCCTTCTGGGGATTTCATAAATGGTTGACAGATGAGGTCTGTTATAGGGCTTCACAGGAAAAATCCCTTTCTTTGGGAAAACCAGGGCACATTTATGAACATCACAGAAGAGAATATTGAGAAGAGGGTAGTGAGCTGCAATGGCTCATCCTCTCCTAGAAATTTTAAAGAACATTTCTTAGAAATTTCTTTCCACCAATACCAATAACTTAACTGTATATCTATGAATATTTAGCTTATTTATTATTCTATCTTAAGCCATGCGTCAGTAAAAATTTCCATATGTAACTCATTGCTAATGATTCCTTTTAAGTGGACTCCCAAAGATGGAATAATTAAATGGAAGAGCACAGGGATCCTTATTTAAACCCATTTGCCACAATTCTGTAACACAAAACAGCACAATAATTTTAATCTTTTATTCTATGCAACGATTTTTTTAAATAACATATTTTGTGTTTCTCCATTGTTTTTCTTTTTGTGGTTTCCACTCTGATGCTATACATCAGCTGTTTTTCCCAAAATATATTGTCGAAGTTCACATTTATTTACTTCAGGTTTTAAAAAATATTTTTATATTCCTTTGGAGTTTGCTTTGATATGTGGAGTATCTGAAAGTCTAACCACCTGTGTGTGTGTTTGGGTGTACGCACACGCTTCTCCCTACATGTGCACACAGTTGATATCAGCCATGACATTTATTGACTACTTTGGTAAGTGAATAGAATGTACTCAGAGTCAATATAGATCACATGGTCACAGGCCATCTAAGAAGAGCACACATTCAGTCAACTTCTTTCTAGCATAAATTCAGGTTCAACTCACACAAACTGTCTATTCTTACAAGCAGAATTAGAAAATTGGATGGTAAAAGCGATGTGTTTGTCAAAGTTCACAAACGATAGAAGGACAAGATGGGCAGGGTAGGTGTGAGCCAAAGGGTGCCCTTCCCTAGGAACCGGAGATTGTTAGGGTGCAGAGTGTCGCAAAGGGTTCAACACCCGTACCATGCTGTGCTTTCACCTGCTGCTGTGCTGGCCCATTCTGCGCACTGATGCTCAGAATAAGGGCATCTTGTGACTTTGTTCCTCTTTATAATGGCTCATGGTCTCAGAAATATCATCACTTCCATCCGCACTTCATAACTTCCAAAGCTGAAAAGCAGGGACCTCTGAGTGCCGAGCTCTCTGTGAGTCTGGAGTATTACTGCAGTGACTTTGGAAAAGCAGAAACAAAGCAGCGATTAGGAAGGGGTGAGCATGGGACCAGGGAGATCCATTAGCGAGGGGCGTGAGGTGGGTGATGATGTGTTAACAAGATGCACAGGAGCTAAGGTCTCGTTCAGAGCTAGAATAAGCAGGACTCAGGGGATAAATGTGGGTGAGGGGGCAGGAATGAACCTGTGCCACGACAGGTTTGGCTGGTGTGGCTCAGCAAGAATTTTAAGAATTTATACATACCACCATGGGGGTGAGATGTCAACTGAAGAATTGCTTATGGATCCTGACTCTGAGCAGGTGTGAGTTGGGGAGGAAGCAGAAATTGTTCTCCTTAAACACAGAGATGAAGAATTGAACTGAGATAATGTTATGAGTTTTGTGTTGGCCACAAAGCCACAAGGTATTAACATCAAAATTAGTAGAAATCTTACTTCTCTCTCTCTTGGTGCTTCTCTCATCATGAAGTAAGGATTTGCATGGCACTTTCCTAGATACATAAGAGCTTCAAAAGAAAGATGGCATGATATTGTTTTCCCAGGAGGTGCACATTCCAGAATTCTTCACCTGCGGGAAAGTGGTTTTCCTTCATGTGTGTGGGATGCATTCAGGACTCCCAATAGATGGCTGAAATTATGGATAGTATTTTACCCTAGCTTGTTGGCATCTCCATACATTGTTTTCATGATTAATGATTGAAGTCGGAGGACCCAGCCCATTCTGGGTGGTGCCACCCCTGGAGAGGTGGTATTGTTATATAAGAAAGCAAGCTGAGCTTGCCCA
Source organism: Bramus lutescens (assembly GCA_001685075.1). Lineage (NCBI taxonomy): Eukaryota > Metazoa > Chordata > Mammalia > Rodentia > Cricetidae > Bramus > Bramus lutescens. The sequence continues at coordinate 16,907 of LOEQ01011593.1, forward strand.
TTCTGAGCAAGCTAGTTAAGTAGTGCTATTTCAGGGTCTCTGCTTTAGTTCCTGCCTCCAGATTCCTATCTCAAATTCCTGTCCTGATTTCCCTTCATGATAGGTAGTGACCTGGGACATGTAAGCTAAATAAACCTTTTCGTCCCCAGTTGCTTTGGGTCACGGCGTTTACCACAGCAATGAGAAGCAACATAGGATACTGATATATCAAAAAAAATAAAATATCGTGTGAATATGGTATTACCCTCTCAAAATATCAATGTTGCCATACTCACCCTTTTTGTGCTACTGTGAGATGATGAAATGCCTAAGTGAGAAGTTGAAGTGTGGCAAATGACATCAGGCTACTGTGTGGATGTCAACTGGACCTATTTCTATAATACTGAAGCCATCAGAACCAGAAATGCAAGCCAGCTATGGAATGACTGCCAGGCAGGTAGTGCATTTGGCAAGAACATATGGGGCACATAGAGGATTCCTCTTCTTGGTGAGCTAGCATCATTGTGGCATTCCCGCATGCTCCTTAGAACAATGTACAACTAAGAACCTATGAATTGTTTATCTCTTGGATTTTTAAACCATATTTGATACTGCAGATGAGTATGATTATTCCATGATCAAAGGAGGTAGAAACAAACCTAATGGCGAGGGATAAATTATTGTTTTCTCAGCAGTTTGTGGAATATTTGTGAATATTGTCTAATGTACAACAAGAATATGAAAATGTAGGGTTGATATAGAAATTAGAATTACTGCTTACTTAAGCTGTAATTTCCCCACAACAAAAACCTGGCTAGAGTTAGAATTCTTGAAATAGTCAATACAGTATTTAGATTTGATTCCTGATCCATCACCATTTAGCACAGTGAGAGGCTGTGGCATTACCTTAATGAACATTGGCAAAGAGCTTCTAACAGAGCCTGCTTTGCCTTTACAGAGAAAATGTTTACACCTTAGCTGTTGTCTCAGAGAGTAGTATATGATCTTAACCAAAGGAGGAAAACCTAGCTTATGATGATTTCATCTGAAAAATCACATGCACGTTTGCTCATCAGAGTCAGGACAGCAAGGTTCTGCAGAAAAAACAAACAAACAAACAATAATTTTAACAGTAAATAAGTCATTCCCCAGGCATCAGGAATTTAAGAATAAGCTAATTGGCCCCCTCAGGCAAATTAGGGTGCCCCTGTCCATGCTGTAGAACTGTAGAGTCTGTGCAGGACTGAAAGAAAGAGAACAGAGTGGTCCAGGTTCTCAGAGGCTCTAACTAGGAAATGACATATGATGTAAGTCTCTTCCCTTCAGATTCCTTTCGCCAAAATACAAAATTCGTTGTATCCTGGAGCTAAGTGCTCCAGAAGGTGGGAAAAGGAGATGTACATCTGGCATCTGAGGAAAGTTTGGCCACAAGAGCAGTCAAGGGCATCCCACAGCAAAACAGATGAGGGAATAGCAAAGCACAAAATGGATCAAGGTGCGTGGGGTGAGGAGGGAGCTGGCTGGACCTGTGTGCATCAATGGGATAGGTCCCCTCCTGGAGAAAAGGGGCAGATGAGAGTTCACTGTGGCTAATGTCAAGGCTTTAAAGACTCTTTCACTAAAAATGTGAGGTAGAGAGGGATTTAAATAGTTGGGGATGGTGGAGGTGGCTCACTGTCATCTTTACACACGTCTCTGGTTGTTACTTGGGATGGAACAGATTTCGATGTTTAAATTGAAAATAGAGTCTTTAAAATACTATATATTCTGATTATACTTGCCCCTCTCACAGATCCTCTTAAATCCTCTCCACTTCCTTACCCATACAATGCTATACTTTTACTCTCTATCACTGATGTATAAATAGGTAACTGTAATGATAATTGTAATAGTAATTAATAATAATAGATAAAATAAAAACACACAAAATAGTACAAAACAAACAAACAGAACCAAAAGCTCAAGAAACACACACACACACGTTTACACATATAGAAATCCCATAAAAACATAAAACCAGAAACTAGTATATGTATATGGATGCATATGCATATGTATAAGAAAAACAAAACAAGAAACAAAACAAACTTGACATGGCATTATGAGAAAATGAACCTCCAAATATGCCAGTAATTATTTTTTTTAGCCATCTACTGATCTGCTGCTGGGCATGGGGACTGGCTAAGAATGGTTTGTATCCCCAGTGAGACTCATTTGTGAGCAGTTGTCAACTGGAGATAGATTCTGGGTTATGGATGGATTGTTTTTGTCCTCTTCTTTCAGGACTGGAATCCTATCTGGTCCAGATAAGTATAGGCCCTGCCAACACTGCTACAGCCTCTATGAGTTTCTGTGTTCATCACTCCTGCTGTGTTTTGAAGGCCCTGTGTCCTTGGTGTCCTCGATCCCCTCTGGCTCTTACAATCTTCCACCTCTTCTTCCACAGGAGTCTTTGAGGCCCAAGGGGAGAAAATTGATGGAAACATCCATTTCAGGACCCAGTGTTCTAAGGTCTTTCATTCTCTGCACATTGTACAATTGTGGGTCCTTTTACTTATTTCTGTCTGTAGTAGGAAGACACTTCTCTGTTGACATCTGAGCAAGACACTGAAACATGAGTATAGCAGAATGTCATTAGGAGTCATTTTATTGCTGTGTCCCTTTAGAGGAACAGTAGTATTTGGTTTTCTGCTACATCCCTGGATGTGTATTTCCAGGTTATTGGACACCAGAGCAGTGATAGGGGTGTATCACATCTCATAGAGTGGGCCTAAAATTCAATCAGATATTGGTTAGTTATTCCCATAAGCTTTGTGTCAATTCCACTAGTGCATCTTGCCAGCAGGTCACATTGTAGATCAAAGGGTTTGTAGCTGTGTTGATGTTTATATTTCTACATTTGTAGCATACCTTCCAACACTATGAACACTAGTCTGTAGGGGCGAAGGCTCTTGGTAGGTTCCAGCTTGACCATGTTCAATGAGTCATGTAGGTATTGCCTTCAGTACTAGGGCCTTATCATCAGTTTTTGGAGAGCAACCTATAGTCTTTGCAACAGCCTGGATTGTTTGGGTTTTCTCCTATGAATTCTTTGGCTTATAATTTGTTTCAACGTAATACAATTCTGGGGATTGGAAGTTTCATTTGGTAATGAGAGATGTCCATTTGAAACTCCATCCTGCTGCCGGAGTTCCTTCTGCTCCCAGCCCACTTGGGTGTGGTCTCTTTTGCTTTAAAAAGCTGTGGTAGCCATGTGATTGCTCTCTTGCTTCCGGCTCTGCTTCTGACTACTAGATTCCTTTCCTGGTCATGCAGAGGGTTGTTGTCTAGGATGGTGATCTGTAAGTTTTTCCCTTTAAGTAAATAACCCTTATATTAATCATAATTCCAAACTGGTGTGGGATTGTTTTGTGACTTACACCTTCACCATTCACCTTAATAATTGGCATATTTTGGCAATTCCATTAATGTTACCTTCATATATGCATCTACTGTATTGGGTTTTCATTCAACTGCTTAAATGGTCCTTAGTTTTAGCTGTCTCTCTTGTATTCTTTCCTTCACCCCCTCTCTCCTTTCCTTCTCCATTTGATCCTCCCATTCTAGCCCCCATCAACCCATAACTATCTATTCTATCCCTAGGGTATCAACTTTCCCCCACCAGCCCCTCACTATGTTTATAACCTCTGTGTTTATATGGATATAGCCTGATTATTGAAGATTTAGCAACTAACATTCGCATGTAAGTGAATGCATACTTTGTCTTCCTAGATTTTGGTTTCCTCCTTGGGATGCATTTTTTCTATATATTTATTTACAAATTTCACTTCTATGCAAATGAATAATATTTAATTATGTAAATACACACTTTTCTTCATCAATTCATTCATTAATGAGTATCTAGTCTGTTTTTACTATCTGGCTATTATAAACAGCAGCATTGAAGATGGCTGAGCAAGTGTCTCTGTTGTAAGATCTAGAGTCTTTGAGTATATGCCAAATAATAATACATCTATAGCTCAATCTTGGACTAGATCTATTCCATGATTCTTGAGGAACTGTCATGTTATTTTTCCTTGTGACTGTACAAGTTTGCGCTGCCACCAGCAATGGAAGAATGTTCTCTTTACCCACATCCTCACTAGCATGAGCTGTCATTTTTTATTATTATTATCATGGCCATTCTGATTCATATAAGATGGAATTTCAGAGTGGTTTTGATTTGTGTTTCCCTGACAACTAAAGATGTTGAGCTTTTCTTGAAGTGCTTTTGACCATTTGTATTTCCTCTTTAGAGAATTCTCTTTGTAGATCTTTACCCTATTTTTAAATTGGGTGTTTATTTACTTGGTATCTAGTTTCTTGAGTTCTTTGTATGTTTTAGACATTAGCCCTCTGTTAGGTGTGTTTTTGCTTAAATTTTTTTTTCATTCTGTAAGCTGCTTCTTTGGATGATGCAGAAGCATTTTAATTTCATAAGGTCTAATTTGCTAATTGTTATTTTTAGTTCCCGTGCTAACAGTATTCTGTTCAGAAAATCTTTTCCTGTGCCAGTGAGTTCAAGACTATACCCTATTTTTTCTTCTATGAGATTCAGTATGCCTGGTTTATATTGAGGTCTTTGATAAATTTTGAATTGAGTTTTATACAGGGTGATAAGTATGAATCTATTTGGATTTTTTTTACATGCAGTTATCCAATTTGACCAGCACCATTTGTTGAAAATGCTGTTTTTATTTGTTTGTTTCCAGTGAGTATTTATAGTGTCTTTTTCAAAAACTGAATGTTCATAGATGTGTTGATTTATGTTTGTGTCTTCAATTCAATTTCATTGACTAATGTGTCTGTTTCATGCCAAACTATGATTTTTTTTTTATTAATAGTGCTCTGTAGTACAATTTGAGGTTGGGAATGGTGATATCTCCAGCATTTCTTCAATTATTCAATTATTAATGAGTCCAGTCCAGGGATTTTTTTTCAGATTCTGTGGATTTCCTCGTTGTCTATTTTTATGCCTCTTTTTATCTCTAATTTCGTTAATTTGGATCTTTTCTCACCAACCTTAGTTAATTTGGCTAAGGGTTTACTAACCTCATTCATTTTTCAAAGAACAAACTCTTTGTTTCATTGATTCTTACATTTTTCATTTATATTTTTATTGATTACAGCCCTGAGTTTCATTTTGTCTTACTGTCTACTCTTTTGGGGCATTATTTCTTCTTTTTTTTTCCCTAGTGATTTCAGGTGAACCATGACATCACTAGTATGAGATAATTCCATAATTCTTTTTTTATTTTTTAATATAAGTTCTTAGTGCTATGAACTTGACTTTGAACCATGTGCATTGTGTCCTATAAGTTGAGTGTGTTATTTTCCTGTTCATTCAACTTTAAAAAGTTTTTAATTTCTTTCCTAACCCATTTTTCATTCCATAGTGACTCATTCAGCTTCCATGAGTTTGTAAGCTCTTTGTTGTTTCTGTTTTTATTGATATCCAGTTTTAATCCATAGTGGTAAAATAGGATGTAGGGTGTTATCTCAATTTTCTTGTGTCTGTTGAGACTGGCCTTGTGTCAGAGTATATGGTCAGTCTGGGAGAAAGTTCAATGAAATGCTGAGAAGGTATATTCTTTTGTGTTTAGGTGAAATGTTCTATAAATATCAGTTAGGTCCATTTGGTTTACGACATTGTTAAGCCCCAGCATTTCTCTGCTTACTTTGTCTGGGTGATCTGTTTATTGGCAAGAGTGGGGTATGGAAGTCAATCACTATCACTGTGTGAGGGTCATATGTGATTTTGTCTGTAGTAGTGTTTGTTTTATGAACTTAGGTGCCCTGTGTTTAGTGCACAGATGTTTAGAATTGAAGTAGGTATTTTAGACCTGACTCCATCAGGGCCTGGAAGATTTCATGTAAATCGAGAAGGAATGTGTACCTTCAAGAAACAGGATGTCTGTCCTAGATTGTTTCTCTATTGCTATGATAAAATAGTGTGATTAAAAGCCACTTACTGAAGAGAAAGCTTATTTGGCTTATAGTTCCTAAGAGATGGAGTTCATTATGGAGTGAAAGGCATGGCATGGTGTCAGGAACAGAAGGCTGACTGATAACATTTCATCTGCAGGCAGAAAGCAAAGAGAGAGACCAAGAAGGAGGGAGCGAGGGAGAAAGGAACGAAGGAAGGAAAGGAGGAAGAGAGGTATGGAGGGAGAGAGAGAGGAAAGGAGGAAGGGAAGAAGGGAGGAGGAAGGAGGGAGAGAGAAAGTCTTTCTTTTGCAAGGCTCTGCCTCCTTAACATTCCATAACCTCCCCAAACACTGCCACCAATTAAGTACCAAATGCTCAAATACGTGAGATCATGGGGACATTTCTCATTCAAGCCACTACAATGCCACACTTAGCTTTACTTGTCAACTTGACACTGCCTAGTTCCATTTGAAAAGAAAGCCTTCTTCAAGGAGGTACCTACATGAGATCGGACTGTTGGGACGTCTGGGGACCATTGTCTTTTTAATTGGTGTAGGAGAGCCTGGACCACCAATGGGCAGAACCCTCCCTAGACAAGTGGTTTTGGACTAGATAACAATGCTAGCTAAGATTGAGTCTGGTAGAGAGCCAGCAATCAGTTTCTTCAAGCTCCTACTTGAGTTCCTGTCCCTATCGGGACCTGGAAATATAAACCGAATAGATCTTTCCACTTAGAATTTGTTTTTTGTCAGGATGTTTTATCACAGCAGCATAGATCAAAGTAGGACAAATGACGTTGTTAGAAGTGTGTCATAAGTTGCCCTGCCATAGTGGCAATCATTCAGACAGTGTCTGGACAACTAAGTCAGAGACAGTCCAGCGAAATCTCTAGAGTGATGGTAATGTCCCGTGGACATTTCTAGTTCTTAGATTTATATGTGTATGTTTTTCTTATTTTCTTTAGTAATGTGCTTTGTCTCCTAGAATTGAAAATCTGGGAAGATGGAGTTTGAGGATAAAAAGGAATAATGAGACCTTTCTCCCTCCATTTGTCCCTCCCTCCCTCCTTTCTATGGTATCACTGTCAATGATGATGCTTTGATAAAGATTTTTATTGTTCTGTGTTAACACATCTACAACCTCACTAACACTTGTTGAAATAACCTGTGTTATTTGGCTTCTCAGCAAGGGTCAAGCATATAATGTATTACTGCTGATTATAGTTGTTGTACTGTAAGGAGACTTCTAGAACTTATTTGTCCTGTCTACTAGAGTTTCATGTCATTTACTTTGTAGCTTCCAGGTTCCAGCTTCTCCCACAGCTTCTTGTAGCCATCCCTCTGCCTTCTGCTTCTGCAACTCCACGCCACACATAAGTTCACACGTCATTAGTCGTCTGTGCTGGCTTTTGCTTATCATGGTGCGCTTCAGGTTTATTGGCATTGCTGTGAATGACACAATTCCTTCTTAAAGTTAAACGGTATGCCATGTACAAACACACACACACACACAAAAACACACACATACACACTGGGTACTCCCAGTGACACTGCTCGCATGGATAGATCTCAGCGGCTACCAGCTCCTCCTTCACACTTCTTAAGGGAAGAAACAGTATTTACTGTGTTTAGTCTCAAATACTCAAACTCCTAATGTAGCTAAAAACTTAGCAAAATTTGTATGATGAAGACAGGATCGTAGCCTTTCTGTGTTGAAATAGAAGGTCTATAAAGTGTGAATGCATACACAGTTAAATTTGGGTTCAACTTTTTTTGTATGTAGTCTGTTTCTTGACTATAGAGAATTTGTATGCTGCCTTTCTTCTATAACAGGTAAGTTGTTATTGTCATTTTATGGGCCTGCATATCGTCTCCTATGGCTATTGGTGAAAGAGGGTTTCAGTGTGACGGACCAGGATTCCAAGACATCATCTGTATGGTTTACTGTGTTTTAATGTTCTTCCCAACCATTATTTCCCTAAATGCCTATATTTGCTTTTCCAAGTTCCTATGTCTGTAACTCAGCAGGGCACTTCATTCTTGGAGCAGGGGGTCTAGAAGGCTAGCTAGGATTTCTGCATTTTAAATGTAAAAATTTAAGTGTAAGAGCTGACTGAAAGCTATGGTTCTTCGCTTCCTTGTTAATAAACCCACAGTGGGATTTTCAGTACCAATGAGATGAGTCTGAGGGAGTACCCAGAAATCTGTTCAAAACAGTTGAGCCCCAAGTCCCAGATCTCTAGACTTCAATTTTCAATAAACTCAGATTATTCTGATGCTAAATATTTCATTTTCCCCAACTTGATTAGCCCCGCTTGCTATTTCATATCAATTTGCAGCTTTGCCTTTCTCTGGGGGGAATCTTTATGAATCCTCTAATTAACTCTTCTGCATCTCTGAGAAGGAAGTAAATATTTTGTTTCTCTTTAAAATATGGGGAGAGAACAGAATCAAATTTTTAATGCAACAGCAAAATAAAATAGGATACCTCACTAAATTCATTTAAGCAGCATAGACCCCTAAATACAGTTAGACCAAAGTCCTACTCCTTCTGTCTATTCAACCAAAAATTCCAGTTCGGCCAGCCACAGTATTCTATAAGTTTCTTCCAGCTTATCTTTGTTGTTATTGTTTGAGACAGGTTCCTTTGTGTATCTTTGGCTATCCTGGACCTTCTCTGTTGACCAGGCTGGCCTGGAACTCACAGAGATCCATCTGCCTCTGTCTCTTGAGTGCTGGGATTAAAAATGTGTGGCACCACAGCCCAGATCTCCCATCTTCTTTTTTTCTGAGTATTTCACTAAGTATTAAAGGACACAGAGAAGCAGGTATAAGGTAGACACAACAGAGCTTGCACTACCGACATGTAAGAGAGTGTCTGCCTTTGAGTATAAGAAAGAGCAAAATGAGTTTTAAGCGGTAGTTTAAATGTTGGGAAAGAAGTAAGGAAAGTAAAATATGCACCAAGGGTTGAAGTTGTGAAAATGCATTTCATAATTTTTCAAAATAAAGAATGACGTAAGTACACAGGATGATTGGTTACATAGTTTAGTATCAAGAGCCGCAGGTATCGAATGGGGTTGGTCTGAAACCCGAAGCAAAGATATCAGTAGCGGTGATTACTGTAGGGAAGTCCATGTACTATGATAAACGAAGGCATATGAGCATGCTTCCTGAGGAATCAGTATGCTCATGAATGTGATAGTTCTATTCCGGGATGGCAGCACCTGTTTCTTGTCCCTTTATATACCTTGGATTTGTTATGTAAATAGAAGGGCTGTATTCCTCCCAGGCATACCAGCTGCAGAAAGATAAACAAAACAAAACAAAATAGGAGCAATGAAAACAGATTGTGATAAATTCTAGGGACTCTGACAGACTAAAACACAAAGCCAACTCTACACGAAATAATAGATTCCACTGCCAAATCAGGACATCTGGGGAGAGAGCATTGGCGTGGAGCATCTAGGATTTATAGACAGTCACGATATTCTAACCACTATGGAAGACAAGTTCTGCACTCAGGAAATGGTGTGGGATCCTCAGATCACAATGGCATTCTTGCCATATGCTTCCAGTTATTCTGTTGACACAATGGCAATTTAAAGGGCCATCTCTGATGCAAGTGTGACCCGCCCTTTAACCCATAGCAAGTCTACAGCCCTCTTGGTAGAAGAATTGAAATTGTCCAAGGGAGGACATGGAGGTGATCAGGAACATGGCTCCATGGTTCTGTTGATAAAGTATTTGTCAAACAAGCAAGAGGACCTGAGTCTTATCCCTAATACACATACAAGATGAAAAATATGACTATGTGATGTGTATTGGTAATCCCAGTTAGTCATGGAGAGAGACATATGGATCCCTGTGACTTATTGGGTATTTAATAAGTTCTAAGAGCAGCAAGAGGCCCTGTCTTAAAAAATAGAGACGTAGTTTAGGAAGATACCCAATGTCAACTCTTGTCTAAACACACATACACACACACACACACACACACACATGCTCACAAATTGAAACAGTCAAATATCTACCAGCAGCTTGACCTTTAGTTTATGGACTGCTGAAGCTTTGCCAGCTCATTTCTTCCCTAGTGACATCATTAGAGGACAATGGGGGAATCTGGTCCATGATGCACACTGGGTTTATGATGGACTCAGTGTCTATTCCCTTGCTTAAGAAGCATTTCACTGACCTACCAGCTCATTTGAGGCACCAGAGTGCCTCAGTTGATTCTTTTGAACTATGCCATGATATGAAGTACCCCTTTTGAGAAAATGACAAAAGTTATCTTACTTGTTATTATTAATGACTAGAATACTGTGATATTACTTATATCTTGTTTGTAAGTGTGGTTTCAGACTGACAGGTGGTTTTAAGGAACCAACAGTAATGGGGTTCTCTGATACAGAAAAAAAATGTGTTTACTTACCGCACATCTTTAGGAACCTTTACAAGTCTATAGCTGGGAATATACTGCTTAAGGTCTGATTATCTTTCTGGAAACCACTGATGTTTCTTTCTCCCCATTTCTTCCCTCCCTTTCTTCCTTCATTCATTGTATTTGGCCCACAGTAGCCTGGAATTCACTAGGTAGCCCAGGCTGATCTTAACATTGTGGCTCTTCTGTCTTGGCCTACTTCCTGAGTATGGGATGATAGGTATGCATCTATTATATAGCATTTTTAATGTTATTTTGGAGTTGTAGTCTTTGTGGTCTGCAGGAAAATAATTACATGATATTTAAATGGCACTTTATCAATATGCTCTTACACTTTCTCGCTTTGGGTCTTTTGCTCAGCTAATATAAAAGGCCTTTTGAAAAAGCCATATGGGAACTCTAGATGAGTCCTAAAATATGTACATCTTTAGTCATCAGGGAAATGATTATTTATACTGTTTTCATATTACTATAATCATAATGACCAATATTTAAAAAGATGGCAGGAGATGATTTCATCTGGGGAAAGGGAACACTGATGCATTCTTGCTCATGGTGGCACAAACTGGCACTACCATTCTGGAAATCAGTGTAGGGGTTCCTCAAAAAAATAAAAACAGACCTACCAGATTATTAAGCTATACTACTGTTGGGCAAACTGTCAAAACAACATTTTCTATCCTACCACAGAGATATTTGCTCATTCTTGTTCATTGCTACTGTATTCATAATAGCCAGGACTTGGAAACAACCTAGATGTCCATCCACTGATGAATGGATAATGAGACCATGCTATGTCAACACAAGGAAATAGTACTCAGCTCTCAAGAAAAATGAAAATTTTAAATTCTTAGTAAATGGATGGAGCTGGGAATGACCATTCTGAGTGAGGAAATACACACACAGAAAGAAAGTCATAATGTGTTTTCTCCTTTACTGATGTGTGCTGTAAACCGTCAGATGGAGATAGTTTATCTGAAATACCACAGAGGTTGAGAATATAATAAGAGACCATTGGGGGGGATTTTCTCAAGGGAGGAGAGATAAACATAGTGTTTTGACAGGTTAAAAGCAGATAATGGACAAGGAAGGTTTAAATTGGTAATGGGGATAGAAAGGCAGAGTAGAGGAGGTAATATGGGAAGAGATAACTGAAGCTCTTTTGACAAGGTCATTTGAAAACCGACTATTGTTGAAATTTCTTAAATATACATATATGTGCATATGTAGAAATTTTTAATAGGATAACCTTGCAGTGGTAGGACAATACCCCAACTAGGACACCTCATTCTATAAACAAATACAATCCCTAGTACAAAGAATGTGTTAACTATTTTTGAGTTATTGGCCAATGTAGTCACATAGACCTCTCAACCACTATAGGCTATTACCAATACTATTGGATAACCCCCAACTTGATGGTAAGGCCCTATCGCTGAGGATACCATATATTTAAGAGTCAACAAATATAAAGAAATCTAGTATTCTACTGGTAGCTTCATCCTGTATGGCAAACTTTCATCATATGGAAAGTGCCATGTACTGTGATGGAGGAGAAAATAAATTCTCAGTCTCACTCAGCTGGGAACCTTGAAAGCTACAACAATGACTGGCCTGAGCAGATATGCCCACTGGTGCAACAGTGGCAGTAATGTTTTGAAAGTAACAACCACTTTCTGATTGGACTTATTCCCATAAGGATAAAGTCATATGTGGCACCCATTATTAGGCCAAGAACCTATGGCTACATTGGCCATAAGCTCTACTATGCAAAATGGATATAGCATTAAAATGATTGCTTATGACTTATTATTACTATACCTGTAGATCAGAGCATTTCTCAACACTCATCCAAGAAACGTAAATGACAACTGACAGGTCACCAACTGCTTAATAAGCAGAGATGAAGAATTGGTGGGATGCTGGTCTCTAAAGAGTACATGCGTAGTAAGCTCACTCCCAAGGGGACTGAGCTATTGTAAGAGCCAGAGGTGGTCCATTGCATCAGGGAAATGATGTTTATTAGATACAACAGGCAGTTGCACATATGACTCATAGGGATGGTGACACTATGCATGAGACTCATGCATGCTGCAGCTAGACAAAATCCCAGCAAACGCAGGCACATCATCACCCCACAAGCTGAGAAGCTGTTGGCATTTGATAGCCTCTGTGAAAGGGAGTGGTAGTTTTCTTTATTGAAGGGACACCTTGTGGGTTTATCCCAGACCTGACTCCACTCTGGAGAGCAGCTGACCAACAATGCAAGCTGGACTTAATTGGGAAAGAAACTTTATTGAAAAGTATAGGAGGTTGGATGGGGAGAAGGGGTTATGGGAGGAGTTTGTAGAGAAGGGTGTGAATCTGTTCAAAATATATTGTGAGAAATTCTCAAATAAGTAATAAAAAGATCTGTTTTTATTTTCACACACATATACATAAACACACAATACATATATACAT
>LOEQ01011594.1:838-29754 GCA_001685075.1 Bramus lutescens
CTAGCCATAGCATGTGGAGCAGGCATTGCGCTACACTCTAGCAAAATGTCTGGTATATAAGAAACAACCCTTGCTATTTCTCTATGCATAATAAATAAAATGTTCTTAAGTGAATGAATCAACATAGTACTGAATCCATGTGCATCATAGTCATCCTAGGGAGTTGGGAAACAGAAAAGGGCATCTGAATCAAGGGCTCAGATTTGATGGTTAAGGCAGAAACACATCCCAACAAAGAACCTTCGGTTTGGTGCATGTATTCCTTGAGCAGAAATAGAGGCTGTCCTTCTATGGGTACTCTGAAGGGAACTTCTGCTGGATTAAATGTTGAGGAGACCAGTAGTTAGTAGTAATTCAAGTGGATAAATGTTACTCTAGCCCTGGCTGGTAGAGGGGCTGCCAGTTTGTACTGTTGAATCAGTTCAAACCTCTGAGTTCCATAGTCCTAGACTATGAAGGGAACTGTCATCAGTCTTTTCTGTCCTGCCAGTCAGTTCCCAAATACACAGAGACTTGGTATTAATTATCAAAGCTTGGCTTATATCTTAGCCTTATTCTTAATTAGCTCTAATAATGTAAATCAATTCATTTATACTAATCCGTGTTCAACCACATGGCATTACCTCTCTTCCATCTTGCACTTCCTGTTTCCTTTTTGTATCTCATGGCATCTCTCAAGCACCTAGGTTCTTCATCCTCTCCCATTCTCTCCCCAGAAATTCCATCTATACCTCATGCCTAGCTACCAGACATTCAGCTTTTTATTACACATATCACAGCAATATACCTTCACACTGTGTGCAAATATCCCACAAAATTTTCCCCTTTTTGTCTAAAGAAAAAGAAAATGTTTTAGCTCTAACATAGTAAAACTATATACAATAAAAACAGTTGTGAAGAAAGAATCACATTCACAATGTTTATTCCATATGTATTTGGCAAATTTGGAGTAATTACAGTATTATCCATTCTATCCCCATGAGTACAAATTTTTATACCTAAAACATTTTGTATCATAACTTGTATTACTTCTAAAATATATTTTAGACCTAAAATTATTTTATATAAACAATGTAAACTTCTATGTTTCTCAACCTTATAAACCTTATAACTCCTTTGTAAGTTTTGGTTTTGAACTTGGTAACAAGGAAAACTGTACACTGTCTAGACTTCAATTCCCATCAGAGATCCAAGAAGGATATAATATTACCTGAGTAAACACTAAGTTCAGAACAAATAACTTCTAAAACTATAGAAATAACAGAGATGTCTGGCTGCCTAGATAATCACCCCACCCATGTTCCTCTGCAACACTGAGGCTTTAATCTTTGATCTACAAGTCTAGAATTTCTGAAACAGTCTTCTGTAAAGCAGGAATTTTAAAGACTGTCCTGCCTTGTCTTGGCAAAGTTTGGCAATTCCGTTCTTTTGTGTCCTGTTTGTCCAATTTGGATAGCATACTGTCAGCAGTCAAGGCAAGGACAGTATATTTTCAAAATGGTTAGCTTTTCCACATTGAAAGAAAACTTTATATGGAGGTTCTTCAATGTCCATCATTCTTTTTTGAAGTATATTGGTGCTGCCAAGAGGAGACATGCCTCACTGTCATAAAAACTCTTATGTTATTAAAAACCATTTACATGCCATATTTTGTTTGAAGATCATCTATTCAAAATATGACTCTGTTTGACTTTGAAAACATACCAAAAATGACTCTAAGTTTGATTGTTATATATGACTAACTATTAATGTTTATTTATTTATTATACTAAATAGTTTTCAAAGACTAATGCTTTACATTGCATTTTAAAATGAGCTACATAGGTACAATAGCTTAAACGAAAGTAGAAACATATATACAGTATAACAAAATAACCTTAAGTTTTTATCAATCTATAAAAATCCATACCAATGTAAAATATTTGAGACCAGTAGTCTTTTAGTTTGAAAGTAGATTCAATGATCTACCCTTCTATTTTATCATTTCTATATCTCCCTTTTTTATTTTCAGAGTGAGATCCCTGAATTTAATTTCCTTTGTTCATCTCATTTCCTGACCATAACCAATAATAACTTGTAACCAACACCCCTACATGATGACAAACATCCACAACCCATTGAATGACAAAAACTATCCACCCCAACTCTTAGGAATGTGAGTACTGTGTTCTCTAGACTGCTTCCTGTTGTCTGGGAGTGATGGCATTTTGAGGAGACCCTGAAAAAATTTGGAAAATGGTCAAGTCCTAGGAGAGCTGGCTGTATTATTTTTTTGGTTAATTTCTGTGTGATGGGAAAGTATAGAGTTTATCTGAAGTCTTGGGCCAATGGTCTATGAGATTGGATCATCTAAACTAGCAGCTTTAAAGTTGTTCTGGATACAGAATTTTGAGGAAAGTGCAACAGAGGCATTTAGGGAAGCTGGATCAACTAGGCTACTTGCCTTTTTTGGTCTCCCTACATCAAATCTAATCTTTATTAACTTTGAAGAGAAACATAATTTCTTCCCCAACACAACATATTTTCTGACTTCCATTCGGAAGTAAAAACCTTTAAAAATATATAGGTTGATTTCATTTAGTAGTTTTCATAACCCAATGTCTCTCAGCAGCTATTGCTTCTTTGTACATTAGCATTTAAAAATTTGAGATCAGCAAAGCAGGATCTAGCTACCCTATGTCATGTATTTTCCACCATTATGTGGCTTATTCATTTTATATTACTTTATTCTTTCTTTAAAGATTTTACTTTATTACTTTTAAACTATTTTCTATGACTGGCTATACCCATTTTACTTTCTTTCTTTAGTATCAAAGCATATTTTTAAGCAAACTATATTTTTTAGAAGATTTTTTGTGTCTGAGCCTAACTTTACTAAATGTCTGCAGCATTTGCAGCATTCTCTGACCACATGAAACCAATCTTAAACTGCCATGTCAGCAGCTGGCTCCAGTTGGCAGCCATGAGCTGGTACCATATCTCTGTATGCTGAGCATCAGCCCACCAAAAAGACTGCAGGGCTAGATAGCTACATATGGCTCTTTTTCAAGAACTTTTCTTAGATTTGTTAGGCCCTATTTTTGGAAATGTAAGTCCCCTCATTGGATGCCATATCTAGTGAGTCTTTTCCTGTCTCACCAGCCAGCTCCCAAATAATGACATGGAGACTTCTTAGTAATCATGAAAGTTCAGCCTATAGCTTAAGCTTGTTCCTAACTAGATTTTTTAAGTTAAGTTAACTCATTTATATTAATCTATGCTCTCTATCATGTGACATTTCCTCTCTTCTATCTTGCACCTCCTGTTTCTTCTGCATGTCTCCTAGTATCTCCAGATTCCTCCTCCTCTTCCTTTTTCTACCCAGAAATCCTGCCTATACATCCTGCCAACTATTGGTCATTCAGATTTTTATTACACCAATCACAGCAATACACCTTCACACAGTGTACAAATATCCCACAACAGGGATTTGTGTAGTTCACACAGCTAGGTAATACTGCATGGTCACGGGTCTTAGTGAAAGGTCTGCATGAAATCTTCTGCTTCTCTCACTCTCAGGCTGGCTCCTCCTGCGACAGGCAGGTGGGCCTCCTAGAAGCCCATGCTTAACTTTTGCCTTCTGCACCTCTTTAAAGTCTTCTCCTTCATCTTGCCTTTGCTCAGCCAGTGTTTCCTTGTGGAAACCCTCTCTGGTGCTTCTGAGCTAGCCATACCCCCTTTACACATTCTTCAACCCACAGAGGGGCCTCCATCGTGGTAGCTGTCTCCGATTTAGTTTGCCAAAATTGACTGATTTACACCAAGATACTCACATTCAGGCAGGGTGTCTATTTTGTTCACTTCTATTTTCCCAGTGTCTGGCAGAAAGTAGGGCCTAATACTGTCAGTTGAATATATAGATGGAAACTCAGTACAAGGTAGGTACTTGTGGAAAGATAGTCATTATTATGAAATCTCAGTATCAAAGAAACCCCAGAGGTCCTGCAGAGATTATCCAAAGACTGCTGTCTCCCAAGACGTCTCTATCAAGGTCAGAATCTTACCATCAATAACCAGAAAACAAATGCCTCAAAACCAACAAGATCCTATTAAAATCTGCTACTGAATGGTATCCATTTCCCTCAGTTTTTCTAAACACTGCTCTGTCTTATAATTAAAGCAGCCTCTTCAGTACAAAATGCTCTGGATGTGATGACAGCCACTGTGAATTGTGCTCTCCGACTGGGACTTCTATGGGGCCCTGGGCCTGGAAATGATTTATTCTGGGAAGGGAGCCTCTGTGTATTGAGACACTGAGCATATTTGTGGGGGTGGAGGCTGAACCTGCCTTCTCATATGGGCTTTCCCTCTGTGTGTATATTTATTCTAGCACTCACCCCTTTAAAATCTGACACTGGCTACAAGGGGCAGTAAGGCTTGGGAGATATTTTAATGCCATAATAAAAGTCACTGGATGTGTAGAACACAAACGTAGAGGCAAAACTGAACACCATTCAAACTTCCACTCATTAAAGATTCTAAAAGACCTGAAAGGCAGGAAACATTGCCACTTCATTGCCTTTTTAGTCAAATGCCTTTACATAGGCACAGCCCTTTAACCCATATGACCACTACTGATTCCTCAGGGCCTCACAAAATTCCCACCACCTCACTGACTTCCCACCCTAGGGCCTGCTTTTGCAGTTTCCAGTATGTTTCTTTGGTGTAGTTTGATAACAGTTCCAGAGCTGGTCTATCTGTCTATCTATTTGTCCATCCTTCCATTCTCTTTACCTCTTTCCCTTCCTCCCTTTCTCCCTTCCTTTTCCTCTCACTCCCTGCCTAGCTTTATCCTTTCCTTTCTTTTTGTCTTCTTTCTTTCTCCTCCTCCTTTTGGCTTCTTTCCTCCTTCCCTCCTTTTTTTACTTCTTTAGTTCCTTCCTCTTCTATCTTTCTTCCCTTCCCCATCCATCTTTTCTTCCTTCCTTCCTTCTTTTTCTTCGTTCCTACTTTTTTCTTCTTCCTTCTCTCTTTCCTTTTCTTTTTCCTTCCTCTGTACTTCTCCTTTTTCATCTTTCCTTCCTTCCTTCTTCCCTCCATTTTCCTTTGTTCCTGGCTCTCTCCCCCCTTCTTCTTGCCCTTCCTCCTTCCTTTTTGTCTTCTTTATTTCCTTTCTCAATCCTTCCCGTTTCTTTTCTTACTTTTTTCTTTCCTTCCTTTTTATCCATCCCTTCCTTCTTTTTTAACCTCCTAGTTCCTTCTTTCTTTTTTCCTCTTTCTGTCCTCACTCACTCCTTTCCCTTTTCTCTTCTTCCTTTCGTTCCTTCCTCCTTTTTTCTTCCTTATTACTTCCTCCTTCACTCATTTCTTTCCTTTCTCCCTCCCTCCATTCCTCATTTCTGTTGCCTTCTTTTCTTTTGTCCTTCTGTGTCACATTTATTCTTTAGATCCCTGAGTCTGTAGGGACATGGAGGAAAGGCAACATTCCTCTAAGGAACTGGAGACAGCAACTCATCAGACGGCAGTCCTTGATCTCCACTTCCATTGAGAGCTTGTACCTGGATACAGACCTAACTTATAAGGGCTCCTGATAATATCATGGTGCCATTATAATAGAAATATCATGAGATATTATCCTATTACTGACTCTCCGGATCAGTATCTAGTTAAGGGAATTTCAATGACTGTGTTTTAAGAATTTTGTGATTATTTGTTTCAATTCAATACTAAGGAAATATGAACAAATTCCTTTGGAAAATTTATCAATTCAAAGAGGTATGCAGAATGGAAATCAACAGCCTCCACATTTGGTGGCACTGCAAGCAGTGTTTTGTATCACTCCTCCTTTGGAAACAGTCTGGGTACACGCTCATATCATCCCCATTTTACCTAGAAAACAATAAAGCAAAAGACACCTGGGGAACACAATAAAAATGTTAGAACTGGCAGTCCAAGCCAGTAACTCACTCTGCAGCATCATCACATTGCTAGGACAGCCCCCAAGTTGCCCATGGATTGAACAATCATAAAGAAAACACACACACACTATAGAATTACAAAGTGTTTTATAAACTAGGATAGAGCTCATGCTGAATTCAGAAGTTGTCCCCCACCGGTATCACATTTGCACACTTTAATGACATTAACAGAACCAGATATATTCATTTTCATAGTGACTACATACTGTAATTTTCCCTTGCATCAAGCCGTTCTCCTCTTGGACCCTGAAATGATTCACAAACCTCAGTGCCTAATTCCTCTTCATCTTAAATTAATACAAATTTCAATTATAAACATTAAAATCTCCAGTATGCAAATTATATCTCATAGTAGGAGATAATTATATAATCTCCAGATGTACCAATTGTGATTCAGATATTATATAAAAAGGGCTTTATAATCATGTTCCCAGCCATACCACAATGTCAGTCCCTTGTTGTGTAGTTTGAAAAAATAAACAACCCACTTAATTGAATTCATTCCACGATGGCATAAAGTACTAGCACTGCACCTGTGTGTAACAAGAACGAAGCTTCTTACATCATTTCAAGCAGCTTGGCCCCAGCCCTGTTGAAGACAATGTTGCATGGCCGGATTGGAGAGCTACATGACAGGAATCACAGTCACTCTTTACGACTACGTGATCGCTGACTCATTTCCGCATTGTCAATTACAGTACCAGCATATTCTCTACACACTTATTGGGTAGTAACAAGATTTAAATGCTAGAAAACCCTGCACGCACCTCATTCTAAAAATTATTATTATCCCATATTATTAACTGGATTAGGCTAAAAAACAATCATGCACCTATGGAGAATTAAGCATCACAAGAAATGATTGAATCCATTCTTTTAACTACATAAAGAGGCCTATGAAAATCACACAGGCTCTGGAAGAAAATTAATAATCCAGTTTCTTCCCTTAGCTCAGAATAACACAAATATGGGAATCAATTTATTTTAAATCAGACATTCTGAAGGTGCTTGATTTCTGTCTTTCTGTAGTTTGTTCTGTCTGGGATCCTCTTAACCATCTTCTTAAAGGAGCTGAAAGTTTTCTCAGGGTCATCCAAATGCAAATCTGAGCCAGGTTGACATTATCTGGTCCATTGATTCTTTGTAGAACTTCTGCTGTGTTGATGCCTTTCATGGCGGGAGTTTGTGCCAGGCACATACTTCGAAAGGACTAATAGAAGTCCTTACTTCTTTTCTTCCCTCTTTGGCTGTTATGTGCCTCTTGTTTCTCTCTGATATAGTATCTATATCAACTATACTGTTGATATAGTAGTCTGACTTCCTTGCGTGCCAAGTCTGAGCACTGTCTGTCTTCCTCTACAATAATGAAATTGATACACTATTCTTTAAATCTGAATCAGGCATCGCAGAAGTAATATCCACCCTCCTCTTCGGCCCGGTACTTTGTGCTACATGTGTGGTAGTCTCATTCCTGGAGCATAAAGTAAATAATAATTATGGCTCACTTCAATAATATTAATGTTTACACAAATTTAAAGTAAAACAAAAATAATAAGAAGAAACCGTATTAGGGTTGGCTTTGCACCTAATTCCTCATAAACATGCCCCGTGCAGGTGCAGCCCGCCTCTTTAAGAGACTTTCCAGTCTTGTGGTTACTTGCCCTCAAGCTTAAAGACACTGACAGTAACTCTCCCATTGTGTTTAAATGCGGAAACAGCCAAATAAAATCTGCGAAGGCAATTTTATTTCATAGAAAGATTTAAATATAATATACTACCCACTTCTCCCTGGGAGATTGAACATGGGCCCATGTGTCTAAGCAGACACTAGGCTACATCCCAGCCCTCCCCCGATTTAGGGGAAAAAAGTTCTAGACAACTGCCACCCTTCAACAAGGAGACACTCTTGAGTAAAAGGAAGACTTTGCTAGCTCCAGACCAGGCTGCTGGAATGACACTGGCATGCCACTAACCTCTCCGGATGTCACTCTTCTCAGTCACAGTGTGGGACAATTGATAACTGGGCCTGCCTTCCATAGAATGTTCAGGCCTTGAGAGCACATCCCGGCCAGGGACAGTTTCGGGGGCTTTGTCTCCCCTCTTGCTGCTGGTGTTGAGGATCCTGTAGTGAGCACTAGGGTAAGGGAGAGAATCAAAGTGCAAGCTAGATCTAAGACTTTCTTTTAACTTTCAAGAGATTTTTCAAGAATCTTGGGTTTGCTGTGCATTGCACGGATGTGTTCTGTGTACTGAATCTAGCAGACGAGCACAGCATAGGCCTGACATACTATGTCTCCCAACATTTCACAGACTGTTGGTTTCATTCACCTAAAGCCTTGTTTGTGTACTGTGCGTGTAGTTCCTGTATTGTGGAGGGTTTCATTTGTCATCCTGTGCTAAACGGCATAGTATAACAACCACATAGAGTGCAAACAGCCTGCTGGATATTATAAGTAATCTCGAGATGAATTCAAGAGTACACTCATCCTTAGCATTTGTCTCCCACAGAGAATGTTGGAACCCATTGACTATATGTATCAAAGGTCAAATGGTGTCTTCATATGCTTTCATATACATTTCCTTGTTTTGAATGAAGAAACTTCAGATTGCACACTGTTCCAGGATCTGCCAGAGCAGAACTGACGTCCTACCTTCTGGTCTTAACCTTTCACTACTTGCACACACTGATTTTTTGAGGACCTGGGTCTTGAAAAGAAACTTGCATAGTATCTTGGCTCCCCACAGAGGAGGAGACAGATTAGGATCAAATGACCTCCTTTCTGCTGTGCAAATTTTTTTTTTAGTTTATTACTCACTGTCCTCTGAGAAATAATGATTATTCCCTTTACTGTTGGTGAAGTGACATGAACAGCGCTAGTAAACTGACTGTGAATACATTTAACCGTGTGTGTGTGAGCGTGCATGTGTGTGACCATGCTTGTGTGTGAGAGCCTGTCTGTGAGCATGTGTGTGAGCATGTGTGAGTGTGCGTGTGTGTGTGAGCATGTGTGTGAGCGTGTCTGTGAGCATGTGTGTGTGAGCGTGTGTGTGAGTGTGTGTGTGAGCATGTGTGTGAGCGTGTGTGTGAGCATTGTGTGAGTGTGCATGTGTGTGAGCATTGTGTGAGCGTGTGTGTGAGTGTGCATGTGTGTGTGAGCGTGTGTGAGAGCGCGTGTGTGAGCATGTGTGAGTGTGTGTGAGCATGCGTGTGTGTGGAGAGCATTCTGTTAGCATGTGTGTAAGCGTGTGTGGTGTGTGTGAGTGTGCATTGTGTGTGAGCATGTGTGTATGTGTGAGCGTGTGTGTGAGCATGCGTGTGTGTGAGCGTATGTGTGTGAGTGTGTGTGTGTGTTTTATGGAAGAAAAGCCTCATAATTTGGGGGGAGATCATGGGATTCAAATGGAATGCTGAAGAATGTTAAGGAATCATCTGGACAAGAGAAAAAGCACAAAGCCTCCATTGATGCATCAAGAGAGGATGATGCGGGGTCATTTTGGGGAAAAGTGTGACATCTAGTTTGCTTACAGAGCAGGATTTAAAGGCAGGTGTCATGTGGAAAGGGACTAGCATGGTCTCCCACTAGCATGGAGGCCTGGCAACCAATAACCTGAAATGGCAGGATTGACCTTTTACACTAAGCTAAGAAAGATGGACAGTAGAAGACTGTGGCGCAAACAATAGGGCTTCAGTCCAGATCCCCATTACCCCAATAGAAGCCACCTGGACAGCCTGCCTAAGGAAAAAAAAATCCAACGCCAGATTTTTTTGAGATCCTGTCTCAAAGGTTATAAGATAAAAAGTAACAGAGGACACCTGCATCCTGCTGTGGCCTTTTTGTGTATATACACACACACATGCACACATATGCGTGTACCACACATACACATTTCTTTTAACTTCAGTAACTCTCTATTTTAATTATGCATGTATGTTTATGGCCTCCAGATCCTCCTTGCGGCCAAAGGCATGAATCCTCCTAATGCTGGAAAACCACTCAACTTGAGTGCTAGGAAACAAACTTGGGTCCCCTGCAAGAGCACAAGAACCTTTCATCGATTGCTCATTTCTCCAGCCTCACACATTCACTTTTAATAAATGCATTGCATTAGTTGACAACTTATTTTCCTTTGTGCAAATTAGACCAAAACTATATATGCTATTTCAAACTGATGAGAAACATATTAAAAAAAAAAAACCTCTCCCAAATGCTGTTACATCAGGCCTCAGGAACATGAGAAATCTATCTATGGTTTATTTCAGAAAATGTTAACAATACACAGAAATTGTAGTATAAGAGCTTAAAATGTGATGTGATGCCAAAAATGCATATTTTCATGCCAGTTTATGAAAACTCAATATCTGTAATACTGTCTTGGGAGAAAAACACATGTGCATCCTTGAAGGAATTGGAAAAGCCTTCCAGATTCCATTAGTGTCACACATAGACCGTGGAAGTACAGATACCAGTCCCCAGCAACAGAGTCTGAGTGATGCCAGTCGCTCAAATGTGCAGCTGACACGAGCAAGATGATTCGGCATTCTGGCTTCAGCTTCCTGGAGTAGGTAATTACGGTGTTGCCTGCGGCGCTTCCCACAATATTTTTGAAGTTTAAAGTGTGTGTGTGTGTGTGTGTGTGTGTCACACACTTATGTGTACCACATTCTTGGCATCAGGTCCCCCTCAAACTGAAGTTATGGGGAGCTATGAACTGCTCTCTGGATGATGGGATCTGAGCCTGGACCCTTCTCAGGAGAAGCAAGTACTCTTAACCACTGAACTGTCTCTCCAGTCATTTTTTGAACAAAGAATATGGAATCTCTTGGGTGCACAGTGAATGTTGAAATGTGCTTGAAGAATCCTGCCCATGAGAACTTGCACCCAAAGAAAAAGGCAGCGTTGACAAAAGAAGCAGAAGAAGTTAATCACATTGGTAAGCACTAAAATACAAACTTAAAGAGCAACTAACGAGAAATGAATTTATGAGACTAACAAAAAAACAAGATTGACTGGAGGATTTTCATGGATAAATGAGCATAAACTCTCAAGGACCATGCCTCATTTTTACTCCGTTCTCATAACAAAAACCTTACTTTCCATTCTTACAATGAAGGGAAAGCTGGTGAAGTAATTCCTCAAAGCCGATTTTTAGACAAACAGCATAGCTGAATATCCAAGAAAAAACTCAATGGGACTAGAAATTTCTCTTACTGATTTTTTGTTCACTGCTTCAGATTTTGTCTAAATCACCCACCTGATGTTGGGCCACAAAATCTTAATATGCAATCTTAGATTTGGCCTGGTTTTCTGGAAGAAAACCCAAAATCTCACCCAATGTCTGTGACACACAAAGGCTGCTTGCAGAGTAATGAGGGAAGAACTTCATTGCTCAGCACGTTCTTCAAAGAGCTTTCGGGGATGCTGGACCATGGGCAGCGGGAGGCCATTCTCAGTTGGCGGGGCAGAGTGTGAGCTGGAAGATCATGAGGAAAGGCTGGCAATGTTTCACTGTTCCCATATTTATACAAAGAAAAATTTCAGGATTTGAGCATGGTATCAGTCACCATCCCTCCATCTGTTCTGTAGGGACTCAGCACAGAGCTCAGGAAGGATGCAGGGAATGACATAGAATCCAGACAATAGGACTGGACAGTCTGGGTTGAAATAGGGCCTCTGCTGTTTGTCAAGACAGGTGCTGAGCCTCAGCAAGCTTCCCACTTCTAAAAGATGAAGTCAGAGGCCCCACTTAAGAGGACAGCAAGAGCTGTGACTTGATGAACACAAAGTGCTGAATACATATCCAAACTTATGGCCACTCAACCAAGAGTGCCATTTAACTGACACTAGTGGTCGAAGAGAGGAACGCGTGAACAGTATAAGCTAATTTCTGAAAACAAATAACAATTATACAAGTAATTACAGAAAATAAGGGCATCTAAAGTTATGCTGTGTGTGAGTGTGTGTGTGTGTGTGAGAGAGAGAGAGAGAGAGAGAGAGAGAAAGCTCCCGTATGTGACCACCCCTACATGTAGCTCCACAATGGTCATGAAACCCTGCTCTCTAAGTTCCACGGCCCTCATTCTGTACATCCCCTCCCTCTCTGAAGGATACCATTTTCTATGCTAAATTACAACCTCATAAGTCACCACTTCTATTTCTCCTCAGAGAAGTCCCCATTTTAGCTCTGATTCTGCTTGGCGAGGGTGGGTGGGTGTGCAGCTGCCAAGCTCTGGGTACAAGGATAGCTAGCAAGAGGAGAGAGCAAAGCAGAGCCAACACACAGAAAGTTCTGGTCCAGGAAACAGATAAGAAGATGCTGAAGAAAGCTGAGACACATTCTTGAGTAATGTTTATCCATCTGCGAACAGAAGAATATATAACTGAAGTCCTCCCCAAGAGACGTCAACTACTTTTTTCTCTCCTCCCTACCTTCCACAATAGACTATATTGACAAACTAAAGCATGTTTTTGCCTCCAGATAATGTGTCTAGATCAGAGGGTTTAATACAACCTTACCTCCAGTGTTTGATCCCAGTAAAGCTTTGTGAGAAGACAGATGAAATGTGAAATATTTAGATTCCAAGGGCAGCTGTGGCTTTGGGATTTACCTGTCTATTGTCCAAGAACATATAATGGATACCTCCTACAAAGATCAAAGAAACACATCATCACTACTTACATTTCAAAAGCGAATTGTTGCAGAAATAAGCTCTAGTTCACCATCTCTCCAGAGGACAAGCGATGATTTTGTGGCAAGAACATTTATTGAACAATTATCAGGAGAACATTTTCCTGTTCGATCTCTAATGTCACATCAGGGAATTTGTTCATCAATAGCACTTATGTTGGGGACACAACAAGGATAGGTTTTTCTTTTTAGTGGTTCCAACATTTACATGATCCTTATATTTTCATCATATTTATCAGGAGCTTAGAAATTTTCATCATATTTATACAGTAACTGATACTTTGGATTCAGCTGTGTGGCTGTCACCCTGTGAGCACCGCCTCTGGATTTCAGAGCAATTCTGTGTTATGCCATCCACTCTACAGAGAAGCCAACTGAGGAACAGTTTCATGACAAACCCAAGGTCACATACTGGTAAATAGTGGCTAGGTCTCCTGCTCCAGCACCCATATTCTAAACAGGTTATGTTTCTTCCTAAGGTGTTGTCTTACCTCATGTATTTAAAATCCCACACTCTGTCAGTCCCTAACTGGATCCACAGTGAACACTAAGAACTTACCTGGGAAAGGCAAAATGCTCAGTGCAATCGAAGACATGAAAATGTGCCATGAAAATTTCATTCTTTGACAGATACTGATAAAAAAAAACTCATGTTGCTAATACAGTAATAGCATTGTTTGGCATTCATGTTCACTCAGAGGCAAAGAAAATTAAGGGTTTCTGTGGTTCATTAATAAAGTACAAAGGATTTAGCTTTCCAAACTGAAGAACACTGTTAACTTATTTCCAAGTAACTACAGTCCCTTAACCATTATCACCTAAAAATAAATATGTAGCATTAAATGAATTTTTATGATTTTAGTTATTGTCCATTTTAGTATTATTACTATTACTGTATGACTTTAATAAATTGAGGACAATTTAAAAAATTAAAAACATAAAAGTGTCTGAAACGTTTCTTCCAGAAAGCTGTGTTCTGGTTTCCTTTAATTTTTCACTTACTTTATTTGTATGTCTAGGCCATTGTCCCACCACCTCCCACGTGGTTCCTATGCTCACTGCCAATTTTTAGGAGTAAATACATGATGTAATTTTTCTCCTAACAAGCTGCTGGGACTGTCTAAATTTCTTATTTAAAAATAAATAAGAGTTGAACACAAAGAAAGCAATCATGAGACGAGCTGAAGAGGTTCAGTCACTTAGTCAGGTTAGAGTGAAGTTAGTATGAGCACAAATCACACCTCTTTAGTTCTTTTCTCCAAATGTTTAGGACATAAAAAATTTATCCAAAAAAGTCTACATGCATTTGATTAAGGATTATTGTGCAGAAACTGTGTGGTTTAGTCTGGCCGTACCAAGAAAAAGGTTTGTTTTGGTTTTTTTTTCTTTTTTTATACTTACAGTCTTCAATTTGTTTCTGAACCCGCACATGTTCTAATTTTATAGATATAATTTTCTCTTTACCACAGACCACTAAGCTTTACTCTTTCAATATATGGAAGACACTAGATTGAGAGGAACATACCAGTCCATACTGGTATGTGGACACCTTCACTAGGATCAGCTCTTCTGTCCAGTTAAGAACGAGACTGTCTGCTATCCATGTCTGCATCCCAGGGTCCAAGAGTATTATTCTGCATGTTCTTGTTGTTCAACAGTGTTTGAGAGAATTTCATTGAAGAGATGATTATTCAGTTCAGGGGAGGGGTGAAGAATATCTCAGCTCAGCCTCCAGGTTCCAGGTGAGGCTCTGCTGGGGATTTCAACCCCATCTTTGGCTGCAGCCGAAGCTGCAGGGGTCTGAAGTCCCAGCAACTTTACTATAAGGATAATCACAACTGCAGACTGTGTGCTCCCACCAATCCGTCTACATCTTCTCGGGGAAGCAGTGATACTGCTAGAGCCCTGCTCCGTGAGAATGTGAGATGAAGATTCATAAATGTAACTATGCTTCCTGCAAGATTAATTACAATATTAGAAAATGAGCTAAGTATGCAGAGAAAGAGGAATGACTTAATGAATCATGGGAAGCTGTTTAATGGAATACTCTTTGGCCATCATGAATAATTTTTTCCAACATAGTTGTGATTTTGGCATAAAATTAATGTTTTTAACTAAGTCATAGCATACATAGCAACAAGACAATGCACAGAGTAAAAGGAATAGCTCACTGCATTGTGAGACAATCGTACTCCATTATCCTAGAAACTGTGCCATGGCAGCTCTCAGTGGCTCACTTCTTTAATTCTTTCTCTGTCCTTAGAACCAGTCATTATTTGAGTACACTGAGCATGGTGGCTCAACAGGTAGAGGATCCTGGTGACCTTAATTCAGCGCTCAGAACACGCAGGACAGAAAGAGAAAACTGAGGGCCACAGCATCCCCTGACTTCCACGCATGTGTTCTCTCTCTCTTCTTACTTTCTCTCTCTCTCTCTTCTTTTTCTCTCTTTCTGCTTCTCTCTCTCTCTCCCTCCCTGTCTCTGTATCTGTCTTTCTCACACACACACACACAAAGTAAAGGATACACACAATTAGCCTATTAATTTTAAAATAAATAGTTATCATCTTACTTTAAGATATGAAGAAACTGGTAGATAAATGAAGAAAGTTGGGACAAGTTATGTATACATCATCCTCTTGTGACCCCAGTACAAAGCTAACTGCAGAAAAATGCTAGAAGGAAAAAATGTAAATGTTAGCAGTGGTTCTTGTCCAGTAATTAGATTGTGGACAATAATTAGTTTCTTCTTGAAGGGAAAATCATATCATGCAAATAAATAATTATCAGTAAAATATTCCTTAAGCATAAAATACAGCTTAGCCAATTGAAACATGATTTTCCCAGTTATTAGGCATTGAGGGTGTTTTCCTAGTCTGTGAGCAGTAAAAGAGCTGAGCAAGCTGCCTAGGAAGTTAGGCTGTTACACAGGGCAGTATTTAAAGCAATACATTCCTATTAAAACATGGAACATTATGGCACGCATTTAAATATTTAATGTCATTTTATTAATGAGATTATAATATAACTACAGTGTTTCTTTCTTAACATCACCCCTCCAAACACTCCCATATACACCTCTCCCCTCACCTTCAATTTCACAACATATTTTTCACTAAGTATTATTACATACATATACACACATACATACATTATTCATATATACAAATATGCATTATAACCCTAAATATAACTGTTGAGTCCATACAGTGTTATTTGTATGTATATTCAGGACTGACTGTCCAGCACTGGACAACTGATTGGTATACCTTTACCTGAGGAAGACCACCTCTCCTTCCATCTTTCCTCAGTTGCCAATAGTTCTTTGGGTAGGGTTGGAGTCTCATGGGTTTTCCCCATCCACTTTGCCATGCTCGTGGGTGTCATCATTGTTCAGCTCATGTTTGTGCTGCCGTGTTGATAAGACTTTATGGGTGCAGCCTCTGATAGGAGACACTATCTTAGAGTAAACTCATAGACCCTCTGGCTCTTACAATATTTCCAACCGCTCTTCTGAAACATTTCCCGTGTCTTGTTTGCAGGAGTCCTCTATAGATGTAGCCATCGAGAGTGGGCTCTACAGCTCTGCATTTTGATTGGTTGTGGTTTTCTGTAGTGATCTCAATCTGTTACAAAGAGAAGCTTCCTTGATGAGAGGTGCAGACTATGCTTATCTGTGGGTATAAGGGCAAATGTTTAAAGATGGTTGTTAGAGATTATGGTTTAATAAACTAGTAGTTATAGATTCTCCCCCAATAACCATGAGTTCAAAATCTCTGAGTCAGTTAGTTAGGTTTCCAGTACTAAGTGTGGTTTCCCTCTTGTTGAGCAAGTCCTAAATCCAATTGACAAGCTGTTGGTTACCACCAAGGTTGCACCCTTATGGTTATCATGCTATGATGGTCATTGATGTGGCTCCTATGTGCATTAGCTACGTAGGAGCATTTGTTGCCTCCCCCTTTGGGACCTTTTTAAAATTGTACAATGGATACCACTTCCTGAGAGTCCAGAGGCACACACCACAAGGCCACTTGGGATGAGGTTTATCCTACTGGCCACCATGACTTGGTTGCCAAGGTGCTAGTTCTATGACTTTCTAGGCAATTGATTTTCCAGCTTTATATGAAGTACTAGAAACTGGTGCTGAAAATTGCACCAACAGAACAGCAGAAAGCCCACTGACCAAGCAGCAGAAGTTTCTAGCATTACAACTAAAATTCTGCAGTTCAGTTGAGATCCAGCAATATAGTGGTAACATTGTCTGCATTTTGCTTCATATTAAGGGTGGGGGAACGACACACATCTGTTTGTCTCTGGTTTTGACAGAAGCTGGGTAGTATATTGGTGTGGGAATAAAGATGCAAGGAAAGATTTAGCTCTCAATAAGCCTTGGATATACGATAAGATTAGCTGGATTCGTTTTCCCTCTGCCTTTCCTCCTAAGACTTCTTTCTACAGACAAGCTGTTTTCAGACAGCAGGGTGTATAAAACCTAGTAGGACTGAAACAAGAACTAAATAGAACACAAATGGAAAGAAATTCGACAGTTCAACAAAGTAATTCACAATATGATTTATCTGGGAGACAAGAGGCCTACAAACTTTCCTAATCGCTAAATCCTCCCTCTTGGGAAGACTGTTTTCTCAGAAAAGGCTGGAAAAGACAACAAACGTTTGAGTCACTGATGGTAAAAGCCTGGTCCTGCATCCAAGCAGAGCCTAGGGCTCTGCTCTGTCACACTGTAGTGTGGAGCACATCCCCTGGCCAAGTTGCCAAGATTGCTAAGAAATTATAAAATTTGAGTAGAGGGAAGGCAATAGTAACTGTGGATCAAACATACATAGTAATGAAGTTTGCAGACCCAGGGTGGCACACTTTTGTTTTTTTTTTTTCATTTTCCTGGAAAGAAAAGCCCTGGAACAATGGAATGTCTTTGAATAAAAACAAAACAAAACAAAAACCAAGAACCAAACCAAACCAAACCAAACAAACAAACAAACAAAAAAACCCAACTGCTCTACTAGCCAAGCTGGATAACTTAGGAGCCATTAGTGACCCTAAGTGGTATTTTTTTTTAGATCTGGTCATTCATTTAATTCCTTTAATAAATAACGTTATTTCATGTGTACATAATCAATTTTTAGGTTCCTGGTGGCCACAGTGCATAGTTATCATTCATGAGTTTGTTTCTTCTAGTTCATAGCTGTCATTGGCCCAAAAGTATTATTTTAGCAACATCCAATAACTTCTTCAGAGAAAGACTAGCATTGTCTTATCGCTAGGTAAGATCACAAAATATACTGGACCGAGGGTCAAGGTTATAAGGTAGTGTGCGTCTCTGGTTAGTCTTGACTGTAAGGTTACAAATACTGCAGTGTGTGTTTCCAGCTAGTGATGGCTGTAAAGTTACACATGCTTCTTTAAGATGCACTTTTGCCATCTGTCAAATGGGGACACAACTTTTTCTGAAGTACCACGCGCCACATGCACATCAGAACATCAGAAAAAAATAAAGAAAGAAATGAATGTGATAGCTTTCCTGCTTCCTTCTATGATTGTGTTTTCTTGCTTGAAAAAAATAAGTGGCTTCACTAGTTATGATCACTAGGGGTTGGTTGGTGTATACCGTTAAGTTGATTTGAAACCCAAGTGGAATTTTCATGAAATGCTAGCTAGGATGTGTTAGCAATATCTGCTTTGGTTAAGGAAGGAAGTGTGGTTACATGTGGTCTGTCTATTCATTGCCCTTCCCACCCTCCAAAGAAGTTTCTGGTTTGGAATATGGCCTATGCTCCCAGTCTATGTTTACTAGCTAGCTTCGGGATAACTAAGGTAGCCTAAATTAGGAAGTTGGTTGTCAGATCTTTAAAGCAGTTCTAATAACTTTCAGATACAATGTGAAGTTCCTCATTCACAGACCTTTGCACAAAGATGTTGTACAGAAGTCTGCCTTGCCAACTGCAGGCTAGCAGGACTTCAAGTCAAGAGCTGGTATTTGATTATTTGCCAATAAAAATTTCTCTGCAGAGTTTCATGCCTTATAGGTTCTTAAAGGCTCAGGATAAGATCCCTGCGTATCTTATCCCCTTAAGTATTCCCACACTTCTCTCTTCACTCTCAATTTCCTAGGAGGGAAAGAGGCAACAATATGCTTAGAAGAAATGAGGTGTAGTCAAAAATTCAATTGCTCAGAAGCATAGCTAAGAAGACGACTTCAGAAATTAAATGTACTGAGTATAACACTAATTTTGCTTGAGATCAAGATTTTAATATTCACTTCTATTTCAATGATTTTTCATCTTTATTATAGAAACAAATGTTTTGGGAATATTTTTAAACTCCCTTAAATATTGCAGTTGCAATCCTGAACCAGCCATTACAATTCTGCTTCAGATTTCACCTATCTGCACGTACATGTGTGTGCTCTCAGTGGTTTGTACATTTTAAATATGTTTAATTTTAAATTAAAACCATTTATAAAAAATTATAAGCATTTCCTCATACCTTCCTTCTTCATTATAGAAAATAAGTCATGTTAATTGCATTATTGTATGTCATTGCTCTGGGGCAATAATTTATTGGTCACTTATTATTTAGAATTGATTTTATTTTTAGCATTAAAGTTTAAAATCATAAACATAACTTCAAGATCCAGCTAAACTTGGACAGGAATAAGGCCATGCTTGACTTGGAGCTAGATGTGTTTTCTATGTGCCAAGCACTGGGCAGTTTTATCAGTAAGAGACTGATGGTTTGGTGAGTTATTCTGTAGAACTCAGCATCTCTCTGATTTGTAACAAGAGAAGTCATTTCTCTGCTCCATCACCTTCACCGAGGATACCCAGCTGGATTGAGCAACTTTGGCATGGCATTCTCACAGTCTTCAAGTGGGAAGAAAGGGAAAGAGTTGACCAAACATTCTGAGCTGAGGGACCATCATGTTCCTTCCCCACTTGACCGTTTCTGAGAATGTGGGGTGACGACTCTATCATATGGTGGATGTTCCCATTATTTGTCTAATAGTAACAGAGTATTTTTGGTCATGGAAATGGTCCTCCATCTTGTTCTAACAGGACCATTTCACTTGATCCTCCCCCAGCCTTTAAGATCACATTAAACTGGGAAGCTGGGTGTCGGTGAAAGTTAAAAAAAGAAAACAAGGTTAGTTTACTTTATGTTTCAGTTGCTTCTGGCCATTTGGAAACAAAGATTATAAGTTCTGGGTCCGACAATTCAGAATGAGCCAAGATGCTTATGTCACACCCCAAGGAACGCAATAACAGGTGAGATACCAAGTATTTATGCAACCCTCTGAGAGAAGAAGGTTGATAAAAGGAAAATTTCAAAGGGCAAAAAAGCCTTAGCTTTTTTTTTTTTCTACAGTAGATGATCTATCATCTGTGGCCTGGAGACATACCACCACAAGTGTGATGCTGGCAAAAAACACCTACTCCACAAGGTGTGGCAGGCTTGACTCTCATGGAGAAGACCTCTCTGAAACACCCAGCATTACAGTAGAGAATGCGGTTTTCTTTCAGAACCGTTGTGAGTTCACACGTCCAACTGACCTTCTTAATAGCACCCAGGATGCTTTCCTTAGGTTACCTCTCCTGTTTTATGTTACTGAGCTTGTCGGGCCCTTTGCTACATTTAGGTAGGTGGACTTCTGAAAAATACTTAGACCCTTGCCTTCACATGTTTAAATAATGTAAGGCATTAATTTCATTCAGACAACACTGAACCCAACCCACTTGGGGAAATGCATCTCAAAGTATAATTTATCATCCAGGGCCTGTCCACTAGTCCGTTCCTCCCTGGGAGTAAATTAGGCACTTTGAAAGGTGCATTAAACTCTTCCTGATACCGGGTACCGTTTAGAACTGCAGGACCATAATTTACTCAGTACTACCTTGGTGACCTCAAAAAGTTTATGTTGTTTTGAAAGTTTTTAATTTTCCTCTGAAAGGTAATTTATACACCATAGGTTGGATGTGCATATAAATATGTTTCGAGAAAGGCAGCATCTCTTGGATCATACAAACGAGATTAAATTGTCATGGCACTACAGAAATTAAGTATTCACAAATGTGTGGTCTTGCCTGTTCGTAAGATAATGCACAGATCACTTAACAATACTTGTTTTGTTTCATATTTTACTTTATAAATTAAATTACATTAATGCCCCCATAGTGATAAAGATCTCCAGATCTACATAAAAGCATTTTTGTTTATAAAACATAATTATCTAACATTAAAATAAAGTGCTAAATATAATTTTCTTTCTTCTATCCATGTCAGAGTTTTCCCTACAGTAAGTAAATTGGTGGCCTCTTCCATATTTTAGAATATAGCAGGCATATTGTTTTGAGATATTAGGAATAACAATCGTGACAGAAGAGGGAATGACTTTAATAGTCTGAGCATACTGTCATTTGTGAGGTAGAGACCCATATTTTTATATCCAATTCGTCACTGCCTTTCTAGAGTTTGGTTAACTCTTAGATGTTGGTTTAGATTTGGGTTTCTTTTAATGTTTCAAAGTGAACACACACTAAGAATTTTATAGACATGAAACCTATGAGGAATTTTAAGAAAGAAAATACACATCCTTAAACAAAACAGTAGAATATTTATTTAAAAATAACTAAAGATTAGCATTACCATTCCCCAAGCAATAAAGGGTGAAATGGACACTCAACAGCAAAGCCCAGATTTGGCCAGGACTGATACAATAGAAATCATGTTTATAGCAGTCATATTTTATTTTGTCAGAAAACAACTATAAGAAGCTGCCATTTGGCATACCTTTTGAGGGAATAGCTTCTACACACGCACACCCTGACTTGGTTGCATGTATTATTGGTACTGTTGCCTTTGTGTGCAATACCAACTCCATTATCTGAACTCTAGTAGAGAAGGTGGGTGGTAGAAAAACTGAAAACAAAATTTCTGTGGAACAAGAAATAGAATTCCTAACAATGTGTCTCTGGCGTTATCCTAAATAGTGAGATAATTGTATAAATAGTTTATATACTTTCAGTGCTATATAATAATAAACCGGACAGCTATGCTTCATCCTACAAGCAAGCTGCATTAGCTTATTGAGTCTGCCTGCTGTGCTGATCTAAAGCACCAGTACAAAGCTGGGAGTCTCACTTTTAATTTTAAAAATGTGAAAAGTTTAAACTATGATTCCAGAGCAACAAGCTTCATGGTAGGTACGATTGCCAGGAAGAGTTTTATTAAAATTTAAACCATTTATGAGCATAAGTAAAAATCTAGTATTCAAATGGAACACTTGAATTCAGGCTGTGAAGTCCAACAAATTTGCAAGTAATCCAAGAAGAATTTTTATATGTCCATATACTGTTGTGGAATAAACTTAATTCCCCATGTCTGTGAATAGAGGGGGCTAAGGAGGTGAAGGTTCTGTGGCCTTCTAGGATATTTCTGTGTGTCTGAAATGAAGTTTGTTTAAATCTTTAACATCCACTCAAACTCTAAACATTGGAGTGATATCTTCTTATCCACAAATTGGACCTGTGCCCGTGGTTAGACTTGACAGTGTCTCACTGTTACAATCTTTATACTTGTAGAAATGATTAACATGGCTAAGAAAGTTCTAGCTTCATTAGGAATAGAAGAGAATGCAGTTATTATTTTTCCTTAGGGTTTACTTTAAATGATTAATCAGTTTGTATCTTGCATGACTATTCAGGGTCTGACAGTCAGAGGTTAAGTATGAATTATACAATTTGAACCTTCTTCGCCCCTTACTGCCTCCCTACCACCCAGCAATTCATTACTTTTCTTGTGCCTTCGGTTCCATATCCAGAAGGTAATGGTAATGTTTATCTTTGCAGTTGCTTATACAATTAAGTGAGTGATTATGTGTGGGACATTCACCACATAAGATATATTCTTTCATTGATTGCTTAAAATGAGCCCATAGCAATTGAAAACTAGCCTAGTCTTTTAGTGTAACTAGAAGGGATTTGACAAATTGGTTCTAATTTATCAGTAAGGTTTATAAATAATGTTACAGCTTGAATGTGATTTTCACTTCTCGAATTCACATTGAAATTTAATCCTTGTTATTAAATATTAAGATGTGGGACTAGGTAGAACCTCTGAGAGGCTTTCAGAGCTCTGCCCTCCTGAATAGATTAATCATTCAAGGGATCAACGTTTTATCTCAAGCGCGGGTCTGCTATCAGCTCCAGTTTGGCTGTGGTTCTCTTAGGTTTCCTGCTCCATGTGGAGCCCTGTGCCAGCTGGGAACTCTAGCTGCAAGATCATCACCAGATGGGGACTTTCAACATTGAATCAGAAGTATGAACTAAAAGAAATCCATTTTCTTTATACTCTACGCAGTCTGCGGTATTGTGATATGAGCAATAGAAAACAGATTAAGACACATAAGTTTCAAATGCAGTCAGTAGTTCAACTGAATAAATATTTGTTAAATACTGTGATAGATCCAAAGAAGAGGGAAAGTATGGAGGGTCGTTCATTCGTGTGGTGACAGAGCGAGGAGATGCATCAGTACTCATGGAAGATCTCTCAGGCTCTTGGCAAGACTTAGCAAGAAATATAAGGCTCCACCTGATGAAAGTACGGTGTGGCAAATTAATTACAACAGGAGCCATGAAGCAACTACAAAGGAACTTCTAGAAGTTGACCAGAAAATTAAAAAAAATAAAAAGGAAGGAAGGAAGGAAGGAAAGAAGGAAGAAAGGAAGGGCATACATAAACAATTAAAGGTGAGGAAAGTCATACAAAGACAAACTGACATCCAAAGAATTTTACAATACCTTGGAGACAAGAAGAAGCATTACCATGTCTGGCATGAGTGGTTTCAAATGAGGATTTTGGCCACCTGATTAATTTGGTAGGTTGAAACCCAAGTTGTCTTTATCACAGAAGAGAAATTATCAGAGCTCAATTTTTCATAGTTGGATCAGGGTCATTGGGTCCTTGAAGAAAAGCCAATGTCTCTTGCTTGCAGCTAAAGTTCCACAAGACGTGGGAGATTTATTTTGCTGATAAAGAAATGTGTGAAGGGCGAAAGGGAGATAAACTATGACCCAAGACTTTGAGTGTCATGAGAGGGGCCTTTATCATAGCTCTCAGCAGCTCTTGTACCTTTGTTCCCATTTGCTTCCAACATCACCAAGTCTTCCTCTGACTCACCCAGAGCAGATGGTCTTTACCATTTGGAAATTTAGAATTTAGAATCACAGCTCTATCCAAACAGGCATATCGACAACCCTCCTCCAAAGGCATTTTCTTCCATGTGAAAAGAAATTTTGTCCAGCTGTTAGAATAGCATGTTCTCCATTTTTAGCACACAGACCATCAGAAATGCCTCCAATCCTCAGGTCTTCCTTGCTCTGTTCCAGCTGAAGGGAAGGAGTTGTGGAAGCACTGCCCAAATCTATGAATAAGCACAATCACCTTGTTATTGAAATCAGTAATCAAAAGTATTATCTATTAGTATCATCCTTGACAGTGATGCATTAGAT
Source organism: Bramus lutescens (assembly GCA_001685075.1). NCBI lineage: Eukaryota > Metazoa > Chordata > Mammalia > Rodentia > Cricetidae > Bramus > Bramus lutescens. The sequence goes on from LOEQ01011594.1 coordinate 25,008, forward strand.
TAGTTCATTGGCTATGCAAACTTCTCAAAGAATTTCATCTTCTCAGTATTACTTGCTTGTAACAAGTAAAAAGAAAAACTTCATAAAATTCTTGGCAGGATTCAAAGCAGATAAAAATGCTAAATTTTTTACTTACTCCTAAGAATTGCTTAGCTGCAAGATTTCTTTGATGATTTATTTATTTTTATTTATTTCTTTTTTTGAGACAGTGTAGCACTCTCTATTCCTGACAAGCCTGAAACTTGCTAGGTCAGGCTAGTCCTGAACACAGAGATCTGTCCACCTCTGCCTCCAGAATGCAGAGATTAGAGGTTTGCCTCGGTGATTTAGAGGGCTACTACTTATGCAGACAACCTACTTTGAATCCCAGACCCCACACAGTAGCTCGCAGCATATTGTAATTCCAGATCCAGTGAATCCATCCAACACCCTCTTCTGACCTCCTCAGACTCCTGCAAGCATATAACGCACACATATGCACTTGGGTATACACACATAAACATTAAACAAACAAATCTAAGAGCAATGCTTTAAGAGTTTACATAGGTCTCCATAGCCAGCTGATAATTATTTTTACCCCCCCCAAATACGTTTAGAAGAAAAGATGGTAACCAGAGGAAGAATAGAGTAGAATAAACTGAGTAGGTGATAGAAATGAAGAAATTTACCTGCTCCAAATAGAATTTTTGTTTTCATGACATGGCTTCTCAGTGTAGCTTTGGTGTCTGTCCTGGAACTAGCTCTTGTAGACCAGGCTGGCCTCAAACTCACAGAGATCTACCTGATTTTGCCTCCTGAGTGCTGGGATTAAAGGCGTGCGCCACCACCACCTGGCTCCAAATGGAGTTTTTAAGGGAAGGAACAAGTATACATTCCACAGTAAGGCATCATCATGTTCGGGGTGGTGGGGCGTGCCTTTCATACTAACACTCAGGAGGCAGAGGCAGGTGAATCTCTATGAATTCAAGGCCAGCTAAGGCTACATAGCAAGTTCCAGTCCAGCCAAGGCTAGATAGGAAGACCATATCTGAAAATAGAGTTGGAGGAGGGAAGAAATCATGAAGACCTAACCTTTCTTTACAGGCAGTAAATTCTGTCGTCTCAAAATGTGTTTCCCCACAGAATAGGACCATATGGAGCCTCAGGTGTTATGTGCGATACAAATTTATGTATAAGCAAAGCATACATGTATGTGTATATATGTACATAGGTTTCTTTGAAGGCCAAGCTCTTGTTTATTTTCACACTGTGCGCGACTCCAAGCATAATGTAAGACTCTGCACATGGCAGGCATTCAACATTCACTGGAGCCAAAGAAGAACGGCTCCACGTTTGTGTTCATTAAGGTGTACACATTGTAAAATATTGGTAAGAGCATGGGTTTGGGTAATGTGGAACCTGACAGATTCTGTGCCTGGGCGTCAGATGCAATTCCTGTAGAGACTGGGACTTCTCTCCTGCCCCTGTAACAGCTCTGAGGAGTCCACTACTTTCATCTCACGCGTTCCTAGGTGATTTTATTTAGCCTTGATAGATTAAGCACCGCGCAGCCAAGAATTTCATCAGCTCTGCTCTGAGATTCTTTAAGATTCAGTCTGGTTTAGCATTGTTGTTAGAGCTATAAGATAAACATCGGAGAGAGTACTCTCAGAGAAGGGGGATGGAAAGGCCTTGTTTACAGCACCTGCCACTGCTGTTTAAGTTGCTTGAGATGATAAAGTGGTCCTCACAATAGTAATAACCCCATTCTTATGATCCGTCCTGGGTCACTTAGCAGACATTTATCTTGTGCTCGCAGTGACCCCGTTGACAGCCACTCTCTCAGGCAACACTTCTTGGAATGACTGCGGTAATCACCAGGGAAAGGGTAAGTCAAGACTGGGGATTTGGGAGAAAAGTCTACTCCTTCCTTGGAGCACAATTTGTTGTTATAAGAAAGATTTTGCACAAATTTGCATCTTTAATTTGAGTTTATAATGTATTATTCTGGGTAGGGCTTTTTATTTTTAATGGAAAGAAGAGAGTTTAGGAAAGCCTGTAACCTACTGGCACTACCTAAATTCACTGGAAATCTTTGTTCAGTTTTCAGTTAGATCTGGTGGAAATGGTTTTGTCCTGTAAGTAGACAAGATTTATGATTCTTTGTTTGTTTGTTTGTTTGTTTGTTTTGGAGACAGGGTTTCTCTGTAGCTTTGGAGCCTGTCCTAGAACTCCCTCTGTAGACCAGCCTGACCTCAAACTGACAGAGATCCACCTGCCTCTGCCTCCTGAGTGCTGGGATTAAAGGTGGGCACCACCACTGCCCAAGATATGGTTCTTAAAAAAAACATGGAAATTATAAAATAGTCTAATGGAGTCTATTAATATTATCTTGCCAGATAAATGAATTACAGATTAATGTGCTGCATTCATAGAGTTAAACTAATATAAAAATATATTAGTACATACATATGTATCCCATTACATCAGTCTCAGGACGACAGAGCTAGTGTCAATTATTTTGAAAAACAAAATAATAATAATAATTAGAGAATTAAGTCTTTAGTCCCACATATTTAATGATTTTTAAATTAAAACAACAATTTGGAAGGTATTGCTTAATGATAACATCACTTTCTGATGGAAAATAAAATACCTAATTGTAGCAAAATGAATAGCATTCTGCAACAAATTATCATTTCTAAGCAATTCTGCAGTCAAATGTTTAATCAGATAAAAGTGATCTCGAAACAATTGTTATTTCAATTTATCTTTTTCTCCAATTCTAGTATGAAAGTTACTCTGAGAACAGAGGCTGGATTAAATACGATGCCTATAACAATCACCTCCTTCTACAAGTTCCCCATGAATCTCAAAGCCTCACCTCAAAGACGGCAACCAGAATTCCAAAGGAAAGTAACTGCAGAGGCACTTGCCTATGTACAGGCATCAGACAGAGAAATACAATGATGTCTGCAAAGCTTCAGGGACTAATTTAGATTTTAATGTGGTCTCATCATTGCCAAAATATTAGGAATCGTGATTCAAGAAGCTCTGGGTTTCACAAATTAAAACAAAAGCAACTGCAGCAGTTTATTAAAGTGGACCAAGACTGAAGTTTAATGAAAAGCTGAATTAATATACATTGGATCAAATTTTATCATTATCAGAGAGAATCATTAGGAAAATTAAGACTGCTATGAACTGCCCACATTCCCAGTTAGTTTGTTTTCTTAAGTGAGGTCAAAAGGTAAAATATGGCAGCTGAGCAAGAGAAAGCAAACAAACTCTACATTCCCTTCTGCAGAAGGCTGTGTGAAGCCCAGCACTGCAGTGGTTTTTATTTTCATTGCTCTATATATTTTGACACCCTTGCTTAGGAACGTGGATGTAAGGACGCAAACCTGGGTTAAGCAGTGTTTTATTTCAAATGAGAGAATAGGACCCATAGATTCTCAGTCACTCGAGGACAAATAGAAGCCACCATTAGACCTGTGCAATCTGCAGCAAGATGTAGAATAAAGAAGTCAGCCTTAATTATGGGGAAAATGTGGAGAGAAGCCCCAACATCCTTTTCCGTTTATGTTGACAGCACATAGAGATAAAATGAAAAGGGGAAGTATAAAAGACGAGATCTGTTTCTCATTATGCTGTGTCATAAAAGGAAAAACATAATGCATATTGGTCTGATGTGAGTTACTGATTGCCATATCACTGAACACGAACTGAATTTCTTTAGCGTGGCTACTAGAAACACACCTCTCATCCAATAATAATCTTATTATTATACATGCACCTTAAATTCCTGTGTTGCTTCCAGAGTCAAGATTTATGTGACTTATTTTATTCTTTATTTTGTTTCATTATTATTATTGTTAATGTATATATGTATGTGCATGCTTGTCTGTATGTGCACGATGTGCTATAGTGGTAACAGAGACCAAAAGGTGGTGTTATATCCCCTGGAACTGCAATTATAAATGATTGTGGGCCTCCTAACGTGGGGTCTGGGAACTGAACCAGGTCCTCCGCAAGAGTAGCAAGTTCTCTTAACTACTGAGTCATCTCTCCAGCTCCTGCAGTTTAATCTTATTTTTTTTTTTAAGGAATACGAGGTAGATTAAAACTGAGTAAGAGAAGAAGACCCACATGCCCCCAGCCCTGGCAGGAAGGAGAAGACATGAGCCTACCCAGCAAGCAGGAGAACCAGAGATGTCTGCCCTGGAGAGGGGGTGAACATGGGGGAGAAACTCAGTTATGGTTAGAAAATGTATGGTGAGGTAGGGAAGAAAGAGAGCCAGAAAGGTTCACGTCCTGTGGAGAGAGGCAAATCTGAAGAGGTGACAGCGATGGATAGTGGGCTGAGGTGGGTAATCCATGGCCATAGTGATGTCAAGACTTAGACTGCTGCCAAGCGCCATGTCTGCCCACAGCCATGGTCTGTGTTGATGTCCATGGCTCCTGTTGCCAATGAAGGCCAAGAGAATAGGGCTGCACAGAGTTAGACGTGCTCCTCACTGTCTTAAGCATTTGAGAGAGCAGGTTCTGCTCCACATCTGGGCAATGCAACAGGGGCACGGGAGAGACGTTCTGAGGGAGTGAGACTGTGAGAACTGGTGTTGCCCCCCCCCAGTCCGCCATGTGGTGATGTGGGTGAGGGAAAAATTCCCCCTACTGCCTGTGTCAAATGAAAGAGCTGGCCTTGAGGTCAAGAAAGGGAGAGAGAGAGGGAGAGAGAGAGAGAGAGAGAGAGAGAGAGAGAGAGAGA